>JASJOG010000327.1:52500-281026 GCA_030142905.1 Heliopora coerulea
GGACTTCAGCGAGCTTGACAACCCGAAACCTATGCAAATATCAAAAGTCCTGTTTGTTAATAGTATGGGACAAAGTAATCTGTAAAACCATCTAAACAAAAACAGTACCTTCCGCATCATTTTAAAATGCCAGCAAGCCTGCACAATTTTTGTCATGGAAAAAAAACCCAATTCCCTGGGTTGGATGGCATGTCAATACATGGTTGTTGATATCGGTTTGTCGTCTGTGCCCAACATTGAAGAGTGGTTTCTCACCCGTCATTCAAATACTCAAGGGTAAAAAAAATTGAATCCCTAAAGAGTCATCTTCAAGTTCGTTGTTTAACCTTTACCAACCAAGGTGTCTCCTCTTGAGACGTAAAATTGTGTGGTGTTAATCAGGGTAAAATAATAGATAACGGTTCCTGCCGAGATAGATTTAATTCAGGTTATAAAGGTTCAAGAAGCCATTTAATATTGACTTTACCTTGTAATCCGTGAGGATCTTCTGCAATGACTGGTTAATTTCTCTAGAGGTTGTTCGCTTTTCTGGTACACTGTCCCAACAACTTTCCATTAAGGAAAATCTGCAAAGATGACATTAAGAAACTGAGCAGAAGATCTCACTAGTTACCGAGATGATGTGATGTATGTTTTAGAAACGAACTGATTTTTTTCTACTTTTGGCTGCCGTTGTGACACATCATGCAAAATAAGCAGCTAAACTGTGTCAAGAACTTACGTTCACTTCAAAGAGAAATAAAAAATAGAGGACGACATCTCCCTTTATCCTTACTATGTCGTTAACACTACTACCCATGTCACTATCGAGGTCGTTTCTATTAGAGACTTATTGCGTACGAAGCCATGCCAAACGAAGACCACTCAACCAGTGGCGCAGCCAGCATGGCGAGGAAGCACGAGCAGGAGCATGGGTGCACGTGATGAGCTTGGTGTCTTTATTAGGGATAAGTCTAATTTTTTAAACAATATATTTTATTCCACATTATATTTCAAAGAGACGTAAGTAATGTTATTCTTTGACAAACCATGATGAGTTAGCAGCAAATTTCATGGATTGCAGAGAAATCAAAATATTTTAAACAACACTATATATCTGTTTGTATCTCTCCATTTGAAAATGCTAGGCGGCCGACTGCTGATTATTAGATTTTTTGTGTTTGGCAAATTTGTTTTTGTGGGCGACATTTTTTTAGTGGAGGCGAGCCCTCCATGCTACGCCAATGGAAACAGTCAATGCAAACTGCATATTGTCCTCGAGCAAATTTTCTCGTCTGAAGTGTCATTTTAATAATTTTCCTTGAAATTTGTTCTGTTGAGCTCGAAGACGACTTCTTGATTTCAGCAGGCACTTCACGCGAAAACAAATTGCTAATAAAATGATTGGTAAACTTTACAGTTTTCTACAATATAAAACTTTTTATTGGGATACGGAAACTCATTTTATAGGTGCCTTTAATACACAGGAATATTTGTCAATGATGTTGGTCATTAACGTGATAAATATAAAAGAAGTAATATTTGTAGTTTAAATTTTCAAAGTCCGAAGCCGAGCAGTTTGGACTGAAAATTCAGTGAAAAATAATCGTCATCATCGCTTAACCGACCTTATTTCCTTTTTTACCCCCCAAGCTACAACCGGTTGGTGGACACTGAGTCACATATTTTTGAGACCTAAATGAAGTACTGTAAACTTTGAATTGGGATGGTTTTAAAATTACAATATTTCCCTCCATATAATATGTAAGTTTCGGTATTAGGCTTTAGTAAGGCTGATAAAAAAAAAGGGAATAAAAAGCTGAAACGGATTTTATGGGTGAAGATAAAGCATCGTGACTTCGTGATCATTCTGACCTTTGTTTTAAAGAACTTTAACTTGAAGAATATGATCGCAAGTCAGCAAAACACTCGAGCTCATTCTTCGATACACAAACGTTTGTTTTGTGTCTTTCTTAGAATCAAAATTAATGGTTTCTATAGTCTTCGATCCGGTCGTTATCATTGTCGCTGTTGTGGTCGCTGCCATCATTGTAGTCTTCATCTTTGCCGTTGTGGTTGTTCTTGTGATTGTCCTTCTCCCGTACTTTATTGTTTTCCTCTGCAGGTCTTTGTCCACAACTTAATCCTGTCTCTTCCACAAGCTCCCGCAACGTGTCTTGGGGAGCTGTCCAACACTTTCGCAAGGTCCTACCTGAGAAAGTTTCACGAGTAGCTTTACTTAGGGGGATTTGAATTTACATCCTTGTGTTTGGATGCCGTTGCTCGACCAACGATCGAGTAAACCGGGGACAGTGTGTTTGTAAAATCTAATTTTGGTGCACTAGACATTCTCGCGGCAACTTTGGGCAATGTTGGCAATCAGATTCATCTTCGAGATATCATGAGGACAGTTCTTAGGATATCGACTTCTCTTCATGATACGCTGAAGATAATTCTAAAATGGAATCGAAACACTGCACATCCTTGCAGATAACGGTTAAGCGATCGTGCTTGAGAATCTTGGGAGTACTTCAATTGGATTATATGAGGAAACTGTTCGCAGATGACTAGATATCTCAAATAGTTGAATAGCGATCCCGAAAACCGAAAATACGAGTTCCAATCCCACCGAAGTCTATTTTTTCTTGTCTACTTTGGCAGAATAGGTAATCATAAAATTTTCTTTTAATGTCACCATGAAGATGATTCTGAAATATAGACTTGCAGATGTTGTGAAAAAAGGGCACAGATCACATTATGGACGATCGCATAACCAACTTTCCATTAAAATTGGCCAATTATCTGGAAACTCATTCTAGAGAGCCTAAAATCGTGTCAATTTGTAAGTCGACATGTCTCTTTCATTAATGATGCATGAAAGGTACCAAGCAAAATGTCGACCACATATGCCACATTCAGGTTCTCACAAGACTGTGGTCTTCCCATGACCCTCCGCGAGGGCCTACGGAGGAGACAGAACCTCGTCGTCGTTATTTTCTGAATTGTAGTAATCATCGGCAGAAACCATTTCGTCGAAGTGGTTATCTTTGTTGTTCTTACGATTTTCGTTGTAGCTGCAGTTGCCGTTCCATTTGTCAAATCTGTTGCCATTGTCGTTGCTCTTGAATCTGTTGCTATTCAGGTTCTTCTTAACGTTGTTGTCTTTTTAACATTGCTTGTTATTAATCACGAGACGTACAAAAAGCACTGAAGCTTAAACCAATCCGCAATGGATATTAGAGAGCTTAAGCAACAGACGTTCTGGATTCACGAACAGCTTTTCTTTCAATAGAACTTTTCTTGCAAAACAAAGGAAATGAATGTATTCAAATCACGAGGCCGTCGTCGAACATGTAAAACTTAATTTTCATTCTGCACAGATGTCATTGATAGTGTTTCCACTTTCTAAGGAGGAAGTCTACTACAGCATCAATTCTTGTCAGTTAAGTTGATCTCTGACACACTGATTAGCATACTATTATCTCTTCCGGGATTTTTAGGGTATTCATCATCTTTGCTTGCATAAAAATTCTCTTCAACAAATACAAGATTCAAATATTTAAAAACACCTAGTCATCAAATCTTTCGGTTGACTTCTGTGACTCAAGAACGTTGGTTGCTTAAGGTCTTTATTACGAAATTTGGAATGGCTGGTTCCCCTTATTTATTAGCTGAATACAACTACAGGAAGATTTTCAAAATATGCTTTGTTATGCTATTGTAAGAAAGTGTCTTTCCATTCTGTTTGGGTATTAAATATTTGCATGAGAAAGAAAACGCCGTGAGATATTCTGGAAATTTTATTCAGGTGACGTAAAAAGAGGAACTGGCCATTTGCTATAACTTACATTTCGACACTACAGTGATCAGGCCTCTTCATTCTACGACCAGCTTTTAGATAAGGCAACATGTCATAAGGTGATATTTCTTTATAAGGTTCTTCTCCTAAATAAAAGAAGCCAAATGTAAAAATGCTGTAAGTGGCCATGTAATGGCGAAAGTCCCCCTGGACGTATTCTTAAAATTTACCTGTTTTCTTGGAAGCACAGATAATCAAGTCATTCAAAGATACTTATTTCTTTTACTCTTTAGCGATAAATGCTCTCAAGATGTGTTCAAAGTGTTTTGTTTATGAATAACGAGTGGTCGAGAAGCCAACTGGTAAAATTGTCTCTAAAATTTTTTAAAAAAGTATTTGAAAACAATCATGCGAAGTATATGCTAAAACAATTATTCCATGGGAGGTAAATATCCTCCAATATTCACTGTCACTTTGGTCAATAATTGTTCTTTATTTTATTCGGGGTAACGTCAGACGATTTTACTCGAAGAAGGTAGAGCTCGTGCAGTGAAAAAGTTGATGCGAAATGGCGAAAAAAAAAATGAAAGCCAATGATGCAAGTAATTGCAAATACCGTCCAGATAGTTTAAACAGTTGGACTAGAATGCATAAGAAATAGAAAGTACAGAGGAAATACAACAAGCACACCTCGCAATCTTC
Organism: Heliopora coerulea; assembly: GCA_030142905.1. Taxonomy (NCBI): domain Eukaryota; kingdom Metazoa; phylum Cnidaria; class Anthozoa; order Scleralcyonacea; family Helioporidae; genus Heliopora; species Heliopora coerulea. The sequence continues at coordinate 56,981 of JASJOG010000327.1, forward strand.
GAACTAAAATTCCGAGTCTTATCTAAAGATAAAATAGCGCTAAACCACAAAGCTGATACGTTTCCGAACAACAAAAATTTTTTGTGATTATAGCCGAAAGCGGGCAATAACAATGTACCTGTTTATATCAGAGATAATAAGATACAAATACAGGTATAAATGGTCCCAGAGTGATTTTTCTCTCGTCTAAAACAAACAGAGGCTATTGCAAGTCACCAGAAAATTGTCTGATTAATGCAGACTCTGTGGCCATATTTTAGTCGCGGCTTATTTCAGTCGTTGCATATGTCAGGATCAGCCTATTTTAGTCGAGGTATATTTTAGCGCGGGTTTGCTAAGGTAGTAACTTAGTTTAGGCAAAGCTTATTTTTAGTCGCGTTTATTTTGGTCGCGGTTTATTTCGGTCGCGGTTTATTTTGGTCGCGGCGTATTTTAGTAGTTACGTAGTTTAGCCATGACGAATTTTAGTCGAGACATAGTTCATCTATCCTTAACCAGCCCTAATGTCCACTATTATCGTATGGTTGAATTCTTCTTTTGGTTTGTACGCAAAATTACGTCTAATTGGTTCCTGAACGGCCTGATATCTTATGATATTGGACCGGTTAAATCTATTAATTACTCCGGATGGGTAAGTTTTGGCGGGAAAATCTTCAAACTTATTTTAATGTTAAAAATGGCTAAGAAAACCAACCAAGAAGCTATATGATAAATTCCCTATTAACCTCGTTTGCTTGGTCCGAACTGGAAAGTATTTGCCTTCAGTTTTTACGTACAAACCTCTCTCGTTCGTCGCACGGTCTGTATGGCAAGTTCGGGCAAATACTTTGCCGTAAAAACATTGCACTCCGTTAACCCTTCCCTGTCCGAGAGATCTCCCCTTGACGAGTAAAACTCACTGGCGTTAGCTGGAGTAAACTACTGGAGTCGGGTGTGGACCCGAAAGGGTTAATAAGTATTTAATACAACGGTCTCGTACCTGAACACTATCCAGTTATACTACCAGGTGAAAAAATTTCAAATTTACACTCAATTCATTTTGAAATCCAAAAACAAAGACACGTATGATAACTAAAGCCAAAAAATTATCTGAGATTTTCTAAATTCAGTGGATGAATAAATATATCATATACAGAACAACTTCTTACCTAGAGTACAAATTTCCCATAGTAATACTCCATATGACCATCTACATTTATTAAAAAAGATATTGAGGTTAGACCAACTTAGAAAAAGTAAAATCTGGGTTTTATTGCAAAATCAATCTCGAATAACAAGAATTGCCAATCTTCTTGTTTTGTACGACCTATACGTTATGACGTAGATTAAAAAGAAACTAGCTAAAGAGAAATGTTTATGTACAGGAAGGTCCGAATGGCATTTGTGTCATTTTTTTCATAATACAATGGCTGGCCATTGTTCCAAGGTACAATGGTACACTGATCAGTCCGAGCGTAAAATATTGAAGCCTCACTTTTAGAAATCAGTAATGTTTGCAGTACTTTTACATTTGCTAGTCTCTACTTCATTTTGTAAGAGGTATTTAAAAAGAAAACCAAAGGAGGAATAAAGAAAAGATTTAGTGTAAAACTCTTTCCTAGCAGGATCAGTCTAGCAACTATAATTTTACTCTGGGTAACGGTAAACGATTTTAATCGTGAAAAGAAGACATCCTGCCTGGAGAGAGTTACAAGGTATGTTAACTAACTTATTCCTGGCAGGATTAGTCTTCTGTTGTTCTACTCTGGTGAAGGCCGGATAGTTTTAGTTTTCCAAATTTCTGACGATTTTATTCGTTACGGGAAGACATCCTGCCGGGAAATTAAGGGATAAGAAGGAATAGACCTTGGACTGACAATGTTTCCATGTTAATACTGTTTATGGTCTTGTAGTGTATATTATCATGGAATGCATTCAAAGAGGGGTCTGGAGCGATACCGTCAAATCATTCTGAATGAAACACACAATTTTCCAACTAGCATTCCCGATGCTGGATTAAGAATGTCAGAGAGCCGGAGCCAAATTTTGTAGTGTCTCTCGACAGTAATTGATTTTACCTTTTTAGTTACGTGTACAATCACTCATATACTTTGATATTTACGTGTGATATCAAATATCTTTTTAATCACCAAAAGTCGCGGGCAGCCCATCAGCAACACATAAGGAGTATGATGCATCACACTCTTCCATTATAAAGCAAGTCAACGTATCCCACATTACTTATGGTGAACTGCTGACTAAATATCAGGTGAAATCTCGAACGTACAATATCTTAATTTTTAATATTAAGATAGTAAAATACGAAGTCCCTAAATGTGGGGAGAACCTATAATGTGGGGGGACTGGAGTGCAGGTCCCGATAGTCCCGCCCTTAATCCATCGATGAGCATTCCGAACAGATCTAAATATTGTAAAAAAAAGAAGATATAAAAGTGCTGTAAACACTAATCTTTGACTCTTCTAAAGTTCATTCAACTAAAATGAATTTAATTCTTGAGTCATGAACAATTCCAGTTTCAATTAATTCTTTGCGTTGTGATATTTTGGTCTTTATTTAGACTTTAAACTTACATGTCAGAAGCTGTCGTAAATATTCCCTCTTCCAGGGACTCTAAGGCCATCCATTTAGCGGGTAACATTTTCTAAAGAAGTGGAATAGAGCAATTTTTAAACGAAAGGTTGACCACTGCTTTTTACAGCCTTTCATCTTATGTCAAATTTTCAAACGTTTTTTTTTATTATCATAAAATAAATTCTAGACGATTTCCGATAACCAACACTTTAAATGCCTTAAACATATGTCAAAACTAAGTATTAAGGAGCTCAAGTGAGCTTGCTTCAACTCCTTCCCAGGTGATAAGGCTAGTATTATTTTCCCCGGGCTTACGGCAGATGATTTTACTCTTCAAAGGGAGAGTTCCAACAGTGAAAGATTTAAAATTTATTCAAACATTATATATTCATATATATAAAATAACACGTGTCCTACGCACATCCTGACTTGATGTGCGACATTCTCTATCAGAATTCTGAGACACGCTGACGTCATTTTCATCTTGTTTTAGAGTACAGAGACATGGACAACATCATAAAAAGTCGAACAAAACCAAGGTTACTTTGTAAAACAAATAGATAATAGCATTCGTGCCTGTGTACTTTGATAGCAAAATTCATAACGCCATTTCAACCGGAAAAATACCTTAAAATCCTCGGTAACAACTCGTGTTTCCCCAAGCCCTTTTTCCGATTGAAATGATGTCACTAATGTTTCCATGACAGCACAGAGATACTCCAGTAATTTTCTATTTGTTTAATAGAAATAGAAATTAAAGCGCTAATAAGTGAATCTGAGCATTTTGTTCGTAGGATAGACGAGAGCATTTCAGGATTATCTTCATGCAGGTTAAATGAATTTTACCACTGCAACCCTCTGTCCCTAAATATAGTAGAGTGTAGCAATAAACTTGTGCATTTGCAAGAAACTGAGATATGTATTTTAATTGTATTGATAAGTACGTCCAGTTTTGAACATTATAGCTTCATTCGAGTAATTGCCATGCTAGTCGATACACCCCTCTACGCATCAGTTTGTTATGGGTGAATTGGAATACGGGCTTAACGTAAAGAAGCCACACCTTTCCCTGTTCCCTTTCATCAACATTAGCAGAATGATCTCGAACATAATCTCCTAAGACCTTACCTCAACACATTTATATCCAGGTGGTCAAGTAGACAACTTTATCATTATAATGACTTCATGAACTTGTCTACTGGAAATTTGCCTTGACTTTTGTATACCTTTGTCTTTGTAGTTTTGTGATGAATTTATACATGAAAGAGTTTCACTAGCTTAGCTCTGAAGTATTCATGCTCATGCTCTATAACTCGTTTCTCAGAAACGTTTTTTTTGTTCATAAACGCTTTTTTCGAAGATCGTTTTGACATAGAATCGAAGCACTGTAAATCCTCCTAGATAAGCGTTCCCAGTTAACTTGATAGCTGAATTGGTAGAGCAATGGACCGTTCACCCAAAGACGAGAGTCCCAATCCCGCCCCGTTGACGTTTGCAATTGTGAATAATCACAAACTTTTCACCTCTTGTAACAATGAGGATAAATCCGGGGCGTACTGGCCAGGGAGGAGACAACGAGGACTCGTTGTGGGCCGAATGGGATTCATGGGCCCTTTAAAAAGTTAAAAATTGAAAAAAATTAAAATACATAACGATCTATAAAAGCAACCTCTAGAAGCGTTATGTACAAGCTAATCCATGATATACTTTACCAAGTTGTTTCGAATACACTGCTACAAATTCAAGAGAACACTACTGAATTTGATGCAGTAGCGCGATCTGAAGCTGAAGGCCTTCTCAACAAATTCAATTCATTTGATACACTTGCAACGCTGTTACTTTTTGACGATCTGTTTGAAATTCTGGCGCCACTCAACTTAGCTCTTCAGTCTAGAAGTATTGACTCGCTAGTTGCAATATCTGTTGTGGACAGTGCAAGTAAAAAATTGCTGCTCTTGAGGAGCTCAGCAGCACAAGATCTAATAGCCAAAGCGGAAAAGATGGCAAGAGAGTTGAAACTTCCATCAACAGAATTTGAAGTCAAAAGAGTCCGAAGAAAGAAAAGGCAGACACTGGATGAGGGTGTCGATGAAAGATCTGCCTCAGCAAAAGAGAATTGGATGATAGAAGTATTTTACACAGCTATAGACTCAGCCATGAATGTCCTACAGGACAAATTCCAAAGTCAACGCAGTGTTCTGGCATCCATGTCATTGTTTCAGTCTCAGACATTCAAGACAGTGGTAGCTACTGATAAGCAACTTTTGAAGCAGAATTTAGAACCATTGATGAAAAAATATCAAATGGACTCTGAGATTGTATTAAAAGAGCTGCTTCATTTTTCAAGCGTTTGCATCAATCATCAAGGCGATATTTTGGATCGAAAGAAGGCAGGTTTCATTGATACATACAGATTCCTGAAGTCCAAGAACTTGGACTCTGTTTTTCCTGAGTTAACAACAGTATACCATATCCTGAGCACTATCCCAAGCAGCTCTGCCGAATGTGAAAGGGTCTTCAGTAAAATGAAGATAGTAAAGGATAGACTGGCAAGCAAATTGATACATGAAAATTTGAACCAAAGGATTCAACTGGCAACAGAGCATGAACTAATGTGGAACTTGAACAAGGAAGATATAATTAGAGAACATGCAGAGAGTAGTGAGATGAAGCGGCTTTTGTTTTCATAGCTCTGTAAGTAGATGGTTGATTCTCATGTGACAAGGTTACAGTACATCATAAATTGCTTTATTTTTCAAATCACGCATGACATGTGGCCAATAACACACATAGGCATATACTATAGAGGGGACAAGCAATTGTCACAGCCTGTAGGTTATCATACATTCCTACTGCCTTCTATGGGCATAGTGCCAGTCATTAGTCATTATAGGTGCACATTGAAGATGATAGTTTGGAAAACTGGAATAGCCATTCCGTATGATTCAAACTTGTAATAAAAATCTCAATGTTAGGTGAAGTGTTAATTTCTCGCCACGTCAAATTTGGTCAAATATTGCCTCTCCCCAAGACACATCTTGCATTCGTGAATCTGCCCCTGGGTCCCCTAAATGTTGCTTATTCGTTGTTTGTTTTGAAGACCCAACACGCCCCTGGGATAAATTTAAAACCGAATCGAACCACAACACATCCTTATTGATAAGCTTTAAGTTGTCTCGATGATCTCTCGTGCCCCCAAAATTGGATTGCACAAAAGTACTACTCCGAGTTGCAACAATAGCTTAATTGGCCGAGCAGCGGTCATATGAATTCGAATCTCGCTAAAGATAAGACAATTTTTTTTTAGTTGATATTCGAGTTGTGTAGGAATACCATAAAATTTCTTCACAACTGTCATAAAAGTCTGGTTACCCTGGCGTCATAAGAGTGAGCATATTGACATACGCAAGCCCAGTTAGCATTTCACAGTCAACTGGACTCTTAGTACTTCCTCAATACAAAGAAAATAATTAACCATGAAGCGCCTACTGCGCTTGCGTAGTCGTTATGCTTATGCTTAAGTCACATGTGTAAAGCAGGCTTAAGTGGGAAAACAGATTTCAAACTGGTAAAACTGATATTCGTGGATTTTAAGGATTTTACATTGATGTGTTGTGAAAGTATGTAACAGACAAGTTAAAAAATTTTCTCTTTCACTAACTATCCTTCGCATCCAGTTTAAATTTAACGATTCCTGAAATCACCACTTATTTTCATATTAACAATTGATGATGAATCTTACATTTTTATTCATAATATAATATGGATGGTTGTCGATTCTCCTGGCCAGTCCAAAGTCTCCGATTTTTGGAGTAAGTTTTTTGTCCAGCAGAATATTTCGACTTGCTATATCTCGGTGAACAACCTAAAATATCCGATTTATTCCAAAATTCAATTAGTTTAAAAATAATTACCAGAAGTAATGGAAAATTTGCCAAGCTGTCTGTCCACACAATCATCATGAGAGTTAAAATAAATGGAGAAGCTAGGGAGATAAATAGTAATGTATTGGCGAATAAGATATTTGCATAAAAAGGACTGAAATTACAGGAATAACTGAGTATTCTGATGAAATCCGAAAGAACGGTAACTCCAAATATCGTCAGCATATTTCTTTTATTGAACATCAATGAAAGAAATATGCTGACAATATTCGGAGTTACCGTTTTTTTGTATTTCAAAAGTACTGAAATATATAAAAACGTAAATTTAGGCCCATTCAATAAATTTTTATACGTGTGAAGTAGATTCTGTGCATTTTCTCTATTACTACTAGGATTTTGTTCGGAAGCATGCTTCAAGCCATTCACTTAGGCTCCATCTGTTTTCCTTGGCTTGGAGGTTTGCATTATCGTATGATATACTGACTATGTTGCTCCAGCAAATGTTAAGAACATAACAGAAAAACTGCATAAAGTTTTGATTAAACCGTTAAACCATTAAACCTTGCAGTAATCCCAGACAATCCCTTTCCAAAACTAAGGTTCAGATTCAGACAAATACTGGCGTAGTTTATTCCACTCCCTATGTAGATTGCTTAACGAATTATATAGGTAATACCGGTAGAGGTTTTATTCAAAGAGAAGAAAGGAACACAAATCGAGTATCCGGTATCATTACTTACCCAACACGTTCAATAAACACACCGTATATAATGGAATAATGCAAAAATCTTAGCCAAGAAAATCAGATGCAGCCAAAGTAAATAGTGTGGAGCATGCTTCTGGATGAAATGCTACAGGTAATAGAGACAATGGAAGTAATTTATCTGGTGTGTTTACGCCTTTATTGAATAGGCCTTAATTCATGCTTTTTTTTTAAGTTTTTTATGTAAATGTTTCGCCTACACCATTAGAATTTATTTTCATGCCTTGTATATTGTCATTTCCATTTATTTTAGCTCTGATTATGGCCACGAAGATCGAAAGTTATTTTTAAACCTAAAAGATCACTGCAGGGGCGGATCTAGGATTTTTCGGAAGGGGGGGTTTGCCAGACCAGATGTGGTTTCCAGTTTTTGAAAAGGGGGGTAGTTAACAAGGCCATTAGTTTTCCTTCACTTTTAAAGGGGTGAGAGCTCCTTTATCACTTAAATGGGATGCATAGTTAAAGAAAACAGATGCATATAAAGTTTATTATGCAAATATAGAGACTGTGGGGAGGAATTCTCACATTGTTTGTTGTCTCAAACGGGGGAGTTTAAACCCCCTGAACTCTCCCATTGGATCCACCAATGCATTGTGAATATCCTTAACATTATTTCATTTCTGTAAGTATCGTTTTCGTGATCGCAGTCGAAGTAACAGTAAGAAACATTTTTCCGTTCTCGTTGCCGTTTTTCCTCACTAATTGCATTCTAAGGTCTGTCCTATAGCCATTCTTTTTCTCGTCCTTTCTCTATCTCCGCTTCCTTTCCTGTCTATATTCCGTTCGCCGATTCCACTTTAAGCCTTTCGTTGTCTCCTTCCGATTCCCTCATCCGTGGCTCGTCTTCTACCATTATCTCCAGTTTCCATTTGTCTGTCGCTAATCTTACATTGTCCGTCCCCTAATATCAATCTCCTTTTGTCCATCCTCAATCGCTTATTCACATATAACCTTCCTGGCTAATGATCTGCCTACGTCTTGCATTCCCATTGACGTTGCCTCCATCGCAATCGTTACCATAGATTTAAGTGGTATGGTTAGTGTTAATTTTATTGTTACTACTATTGAATTTGGCATGTTAGTTTTCATCAATACAAATATTGCTGAAAATATTTGATTGAAAGCACTTATTCTTATTGTTTCTTCCATCCAACAAACGTTCTATAGCGTTCATTGGAAGTAAAGTGTCTCAAAATTATCTCACCTTTTGCTCACACAAAAACTCCATGCCAGTCGCGATGTCTGCAGCAAGTTTGATTAAATTTCTTTCGGTCAGCAAAGAAGAAATGGTTTTGTAGTCAGGCTGTATGCCCTCATCCAATCGGCTGTTGACAAGAAAATCTTTGAGATTTCCCCTGGCACAGTATTCCAGCAAAATCCAAACAGGCTCTAAACCCAGATTTTTTTTTGAAAAAATCAAATTTTTGAAAAAATCAAAAATCAAAAAAAAAATCAAAAAAATCAAATTGTTGAAAAAATCAAAAATTGAAAAAATTGAAAAAATCAAATTTTAGACTATTTTCTTTTTCAAGATAAAAAGTTTTGACACCATTTCGTTTTACATCAAATCAAGTACTTCATACAATGTACCTGCCAGTGTACAAGCGCCAACCAAACCAATGATATTTGGATGGCCTGTGCTGTTGACGTGCTTCAAAATTTCAAGCTCTCTTAGCAATTCTTCCGATGCTGTTGCGCCATTGTTATCTAGATTAACATTTTTTACGTAAAAGTAAGCTCATAACTTTACTTTTTTTTCGGTGTGGTTAATGCCTAAAAGCTCAGATTTGGTGTGAACATTCGAAAAGAAAACGATTCTTTAAATGGTCAAAGATTAACTCTCACGTGGTGGGAGCTCCCCCTTGGACTAGTAAAATCGTCTGGTGTTAGCAAGAGAAAAATAATACAAGCGTTATCCTTCCGGGAAAAAGTTAATTGGGAACTTACGAAAAGACTTTTCTTGAGGTGACGAAAACTTGAGTGATCGAGTGGGACCGGGAAGAGTACGTCATTATTGCCATGAAAATACGAAAGTTTAGCAAAGCAAAATATCCAACCGCAACGTGTGTGAAAGTGCCTCAACATTTGTTTCGTTCACACCATGTCACCACGAAAACCTCAGGCAAATACTTTCCCGTGCAGGCCTCACACTCTGCTAATAAGTAATCAATACAACAAACCATTTAATTGATACTTTCTCTGAGAAACAGTGAGATTTAATTTCCCCCAATCCCAACGTTTTTCTGTTCTCTTCGTCTCGGAAAACATATATCAAACTCAAAGTTTTCAGGAAAAAAATTAACATATATTATTAACATAATAAATGATGAAAAATGTTGCACTTTTTGATAAAAACTTAATCTATGGTATCTTATATCCCCGAAATGTTTCTTTGATCAGCTTATATAAGATATAATGGGAAGTATGTCTCCACTTCTACTTGCGCAATAAAGTTTGGCAAAAATGTCGGTTGTTTTGTTTTTCTAAAAAAGTCTTTCTTTGGATTTTAGTGTTTATCTTTATTTTCCACAACTACTTACTTTTTAAGCTCTTCACTGCTACACGAGTTTCACGATCCCCCGCGAAGTTTATCATTTGATGAACGTAGATACCTTCCTTGACGTCACCAAAATTTCCACCTCCGAGCGATTCCCCAAGAATATCCACCCGCTGTCGAGGAATTTCCCATTTTAATAGGTCTAACAATCAATCAAATTTATCTTAAGTAGTATCTCATGGTCGTACACGAAATATGCAAGGAAATAGTAACCAGCCGGTGTGACGTACGGATTAACGACACTTGGCCATTGTTTGAAGAGTCAGCCCCAAGGCCTGGAGGAGTCTCAATTGGAGCCTCAAACTGCTTCGAGCACTTTCATATCTCATAAAGTGGGATTTAAATTCATGATATGAAACTTTTGAACGCCATAGACCTGACCAGTACAAGATTCCAAAATATAGAGTTTGGGCTTAGATTGGGAATCGAACCCCGCGTTTCTGCGAATCCATTGCAGCGCTCTGGGAACTGAGCTACGAAGACCGTTGTCAAGAGGCTTGGCACGAGTTCTGCATTTATAATTCTAGCAATGCCTGTGAAGTGAACGACATTTCGGCACATGCGCTCGATCACATGAAATGGGGTTCGTATTTTTTTTAATAAAAACTTTCAAGTGTCAAAATTATTTATCTTTTGAACCTGAATGGAACCAGTTGCCAAGGCCTCTCGTTGGGAATGTAGTCCAAGTTAGGTCTTAAAAATAAACGATCTTGACTCTCGAAAGTTTCCTTTATCAACTTTAACATCAATTTCAAGTTATCGAGTGCTATTGCCAAATATTCATTGAATATATATATATTCAAAACTTAGTACCCATTCATAGCTCTTTAGGCCTTCAATTATTTCCGTTAAAGATGACCTTACTACCTTAGTAGTCGTCATGCTGAATTATTCTTCATTTCCCAAAACTCAGTGCTGCATCCTATTTACTTATTACAAAATCACATTCATCACGAAAATTTAAGCAAGTTTTCGATTGTACGTTATTTAACAAATCATCCCTAAGTTTTCATACCTTCTGCTGAGGTGCTGCTTTTAGCGCTGAAATACTCTGGATATAGGATTCGAAGGTTTACATCGTAAGGGCTATTCATGTTCGCTGGTTCGAGCTAAATAGCAAATCAATAACCACAAAACAGTTATAACTTGGCAGTAAGGTGAAACAAGTAGCTCGTGCAGATTGCATAGCAGTCGGTTTTGGTAGAAATTTTTATTATGAATAAAATTATGGGCTTTAAAAAGACTTTTGATGTGAGTGAGATTCGTAGTTTGCATAGTTAAGATCTCTGTTTTTTATTCAACAAGGTACCAGTGGTGAGGTCACGGGGGGAGTGGAAGGGTCAGGATTTCCACTTTTTAGAAGTATGGTCGACTAGATTTCTTCAAATATTAAGAGAATGCGTGCAAACGGCTAGGAATGTGGTCTCAAATTGGTAGAGCCCCACCACTCTCTGAAAACGGCTCTGAAACTCCCTGGAGAAGCGTTACTAGTAATGTAAATGGTTTAAGACTAGGCACAATTAAATGATTTAAGAAGCACAATGTGTGTGTGTCTTTGACCAATATGGGCTTCCGGAGTTCCCTCTACTCGACTTTCCTCAGCTCATTGCTGTAGGAGACAATATGCTAGAAAAAGTCTTTGGCTTGCAGTGGACATTTGCCACAACGATCGTGCTGTTTCTGTGTAGCTTGGGGTGTAAAAATGTTCAGAGAAACATGGTATGTAATGTATCGGAAAACACTCATACTTTATTTTAGATTTATTTTTGTTTTCTCATAAAACTTAGCAGCAAATATTTTAATCATTATTATGCCAAAGGATCCTTCAAAGACGCATGCAAAGTTAGAGAACGATGGGATAAAAGGAATGTTACTATTGTAAAGGTAAAGGAAAAGTACCTTTTCTTTATACTGGATTACCCTATAAACTTCAGCTATGGATTGACCAGGCGGAAAACGTAATCTTAAGAGGAATATCAAAGCCCAGCAAAATATCTTTACGAAAGCCATCGAGTCGGATACAGAAGTAAAATCATAATATTTAATAAAGTTCTAATGTTTCGTTGTATCATCACAACATCATCAGAGAATAATTTACATAACTGCCTAAAGCCTAAGTATATAGTTACAGGGTGTAATAATATTCATGCATTAACCAATCAGAGGACGTGCTAAATATAAAAGTTACAGGTATGAGTAACACTAACAAAATGGAAGAGTGAAAGAAGAAATTATAAAAGGAAAAGTGGTGCTGAGCCAATATTGGCATTTCGAACTTCTCTTATGAGAAAGTCTTCTCATTCGCAATCTTAAACCCTCTTTAAATGCCAATATTGGCTCAGCATCACTTTTCCTTTTATAATTTCTTCTTTCACTCTTCCATTTTGTTAGTGTTACTCATACCTGTAACTTTTATTTTTAGTACGTCCTCTGATTGGTTAATGCATGAATATTATTACACCCTGTAACTATATACTTAGGCTTTAGGCAGTTACGTAAATTATTGTCTGATGATGTTGTGACGATACAACGAAACGTTAGAACTTTATTAAATATTATGATTTTACTTCTGTGTCCGACTCGATGGCTTTCGTAAAGATATTTTGCTGGGCTTTGATATTCCTTTTAAGATTACCTAATAAACTACCTAAGCTGTTCTCCCTAGAGGTCCAGTAAAGACCACCGCCCATGGGTCCAGGGTTAGTATAGGAGAAAATTGGAGCACCCGGAGAAAACCTGTCACACTTGGTTGAAACAAACTCGACAGCACTCTTCTCACATGTGACCAAGGTATCTTTAATCAGATAACTGCACGGATTCGATATCGAATTCTAATCACAGTGATGAGAGACACGTGCACTACAACTGTGCCACCAGCTTCCCGGTGGTGTATTTCTGTGTATAGTGGGGAATTACCTCTTGAGGATTACAACACGTATTCCTTCTATGACAAATCCTTTTCTTTCGAAGCAAATAAGTAATGATAATGACCAGCAATAAAAGACCAACGCCAACGGCAACAATTAATTCTGTTGGTATTTCTACTTGATCATGTCTGCTCGATTCTAGTGAAAAAAAATCATGACAAATTATGGAACATCATATATAGATTGACATTAGTGGCGGAGTCTTAAAATCGTTGGTAGGGCAATGCTGTTCACAGTGACCTATCCCAGTGTTCAGTGATGTCCCTAGGGTTAATTTTTTGGAGGTGGGCAATATTGTGGCATACCCTGAGGTTTTACAGCTTTTTAATAGCGAAATTTATCCAGTGCGGATTTCCATGAAAAAGTCGTTGATCAAGGTGGCATTTTTCGAAATTTATGGTATGAAATGGGGAGGTCAGGGCCCACAAATGTAAGTTTGGGGGACCATGGGCCCCTGGGCCTCCACTCACGACGCCTATATCAGCGTTTAAACCCAACAAATGTAGCGTTTGAACCTTATAAAACCATCTCTAGAATCACCACACATGCAGTCGCGCTCAAAAGTTATTGAACCCCTCAATCAAACACACATAATCAAGTTGTGATCAAAATCTTGTTGCTTTATTGTAAAGATGTGTAATAAAACATTTATATTTCATAATGTCCTCTTAATAAATTATGACTGTTTTTAATTGTCACTATCTCTCTATAAATAAAACGAGTCATCGTGATAAGGGATCAGTGCAAAAGTAAGTGAACCCCATCAGAAGCAACAGTGCAGCAATGCAGAACTTCTCAGGTGCAATTCAGACACTTCTCATTAAAGTCTTATTATATTTGCTAACCATCCGTGGCGCTGATGTTTACCTTTGAGATGCAATCAAGCATGTACATCTGTCAGTTATAAAGGTCTTGTTCTGGGGACTACAAATTCGGTCTGTATGAAAATGCCTAGGTGCTAAGAATTCCCGGAAGCTCTCAGAATGAAGGTTGTTGCTGCCTACAAGCGTGGAGAATGTTACGAAACCATATCCAAGCAGTTGGGGCTAGATGTTTCAACAGTGCGCCAGGTTGTCTGCAAATGGAGGAATTTTCAAACAACAGCCTGTTTGCCCCTGAGTGGCCGTCCCAAAAACATCTCAGACACAGACAGAAAACTGGTTTCAGAGGCTTCTAAAAGTCCCAGGATCACTTCTAGGGAACTTCAAGTTAACGTGGGACAGGCTGGTGTACACGTTCACAGGTCAATCACACGGAGAACTCTGAACCAGTCTGGTCTCCATGGCAGGTGGTTAGAAAGAAACCATTATGTTAGCGTTATTTGGACAACATGCAGCAAGGAGAATTTAGAAAGAGTATTTAAACTGCAAAAGAGAGCGGCCAGAACAACCCTTTTTGCTGATCGTCTAACATCATCAGTTTACGTTTTCAACAAGTTACGTTGGTTATCCTTTTACGAAGAGGCTAAGATAAGGAGATGTGTTCTTGTGTTTAATGGTTTGATTGGTACATTGCCTCCTTATTTGAAGGATTTAATTACAGTGAATAACGAAGTGCATTCACGTAACACTAGATATTTCTCCTCAAATTTATTATGCCCTCGTTACAAAAGAGAAACTGAATGCGGCAGAACTTTTGCAATGATCAGTTGTAGAATATGGAACAGTCTACCTTTGACATTAAGAAAATTGGAGACGGTTAAATTATTTAAATATAAAATTTGGGGACATTTTTTTAATGAACAATTAATCTTAAATAGTTTTAGTATATAGTTGTAATTGTTTTTATTTAGTATTTCATTGAATTTTAGTATTGTTTGTCATTTTTCCTCCTTTTTTGTAATTTTATTGTATTTTGAGGGCCACAAGTTTATTAGCTTTTGCTATTATGTGCTACTCTCGTTAAATAAAGTTTTAAATTAAAAAAAAAAAATTACTGAAGAAGCAGCATAAAAAAGCAAGACTGAAATTCGCTAAAGTTCACCTTAACAAGACTTTTGAGTACTGGAAAAAGGTTTAGTGGACAGACGAAACCAAAATTGAGCTTTTTGGTCATAATGAGAAACGCTATGTTTGGTGGAAACCAAATGCAGTACCCACAATGAAGCGTGGTGGTGTGGGGATACTTTTCCGCTTCAGAAACTGGCAGACTTGACCACATCAATGGTATCGTAAATTCTGCAGCCTACCAGCACATATTGAATGAGAACATTACCCCATCTGTCGAGAACTTAAAGCTTGGTCGTGGTTAGATCATGCAACAAGACAATGATCCAAAGCACACAAGCAGATCAACTCAGGCCTAGTTCGAGAGAAAGAAAATGACTGTTTTGGAATGGCCTAGCCCAGAGTCCCGACTTCAATCTTATTGAGATGTTCTGGACTGACTTCAAGCGTGCCGTCCATAACAGGAACCATCAAATCTGGATGATCTACTCAGGTTCTGTGACGAGAAATAGTCAAAGACTTCTCCAGAAAGATGCAAACTTTTGGTCTCGGACTACAGAAAACGCTTGGTTGAGGTCATTACAGCCAAAGGAGGATCAACTAAATACTACCGAGAGGTTCACTTACTTTTGCACAGACCCCTTATCATGAAGACTCGTTTCATTTGTAGAGAGATAGTAACAATTAAAAACAGTCATAACACATTAAGAGAACATTACGAAATATAAATGTTTTATTACACATCTTTACAATAAATCAACAAGATTTTGATCATAACTTGATTATGTGTGTTTGATTGAGGGGTTCAGTAACTTTTGAGCACAACGGTAGCAATACATTAATGCATGTTAAATACCAATGTTTGCTCTGCCCATGTGACCATGTTTAGTTTACTGCATTATTTGTACTGTAGCAAACGTCCCTTAAGATCTTAGAAAGTATAACGCTTGTCATTCAAAATTTTAGGTAGGACAAGGCATGTCATTCAACATTTTAGGAAGGACAATGCCGTTATCCCGCGATACAGTGCGACTACACCCGTGACTGACGGGGGCGAAACTCAAGGCGTATGTCTGGGGTGCAAGACTCCAAAGTTTTAGAAATCAAGATTGGCAGGGCAAAATCAAAGATCTCGCAGGGCAACCCAGAATACAAGTATCCAGTGATGTGACGAGATAACTTGAATAAAATTTTTAAAACTGGACTGGAAAAATACTATTTGTATTCAGTAAAATATTGCATGAGTGATATCGATACACACTCAAACACACATATATATGTTTATATATAAAACGCGCTGTATAATTTACAATATACTTGGAGCATTCTTATACGTTGCCAACTGCCATCACGTATGCAGACTAAACGGAGTCATCGAAGTCGGGCTTTGTATGAGGCCTGTTTGATTAAATTTCTCTAAAGAGCCGCAGGGCAACCCAAATTCTTGCAGGGGAACCGCATCTTCACTCCCACAAAGGAAAGGGCCTAGTTACGCCCCTGCTGACTGATATGCCATATTAAAAGTCTCAACAACCCAAGGTCTATTAAAAAATATTTTTTGAATCTTAGAATCTATTTCAAAACAAGACTGGCATAGGATTAGGGCAATATTAAATGACTTGATTCTTCTTTCACGATATCATTCTTCTGATCAATGTTAACATTATTGACTTTCGTGGTTAATCTGCTGATATGACGATGATATTCGTGCCATATACCAATACCTGTATAGTTACCATATACAACCCTCCACCAGTTGTCATGTCTGGGTGACACGCACATACAGAGACCATATCAAACTAGAGTGGGCATTGGAGCCCGAAATTGGAATTCAAAAGCAAATTCAAAGCCACCACTGTGACCACAGGAACCTTTTCACATATAAAATTCCTCATTCACAAGGGAAATTATTTGGCTCAAAATTTCACCCATAAAATGTTGGTTTATCAAACACGCATTTTACACATGAAATTGAAGATTCACATGGGAAAATTAATTTTGCTTATGACGTTTATGTTTCACGTAATATGCAAGTGAAAAATTTTCACATATGAAAAAATACTTTCCTATGCGAAATGGCATGTGAAATTTTTATAAGGGTTTAGTTGACACTCACGCTACTAGTTTGTGAATTGTAAAAACTATTTCTGCAGAGGTAAGGGGAAAAAGGAAAAATTCCGCCCTCGGGTGTCAATTTAATGGATCTGTAAACTCAGTTTAATATCGCTCAGAGGTACATGAAATTGATGTGGGGTTGAAATAATGATTTCAAAAAAAGAACCAAAACAAATTTGCCTTTTCAAGCTTATCACGACGGCTTCGTTGGAAAAACTCATGGATAATTGGTTATAACCATACCTGTACAGTTAAATCCATTGCCGGTAAAACCAGTATCACACATACAGACGAACGATCCTATCGTGTTTCTACAACTTGCGTTGGAATGGCATATGTTGGTGGAACACTCGTTCACATCTAAGTGTGTGCAGAACAGATAAATATAAGCATACTTTATTAAATATTTAACAAATAGAAACTGTTTTGCTGTGTATATATAGCCAGATGTTAACAAGATAAGAAGGTTGTGAGAACTTAAAATCTGCTGAATACGCTCAAGACCGAAAGTCAAAGGTTTGCAATGTTGCTTGAGAGTTGTCCAGCCTCTCCGAGTGTTTGCATTAGACTATATAAACACAACAATTCAAAACTGTTTCTTTCTCTTTTAAAAAATAAGCAAAGAACTAAGCAATAATAATTGTGAATAACGAAGTATAATTTCAATATAAAAAGGGTAAATTCTCGTTAATAGTTCGTAAACGATCAGAGCTTGCCATTCGCGCTAAGAACGATTTCTGGTAGTTATCGCTAAGAACGATATTATTCCCCGACTCTAGGGCTACACGGAAATCTTCAGATTTGGAGGAAATATAACGAATTATTATGTATGTATGTATGTATGTATGTATGTATGTATGTATGTATGTATGTATGTATGTATGTATGCATGCATGTATCTACCTATCTATCTATCAATCTGTCTGTCTGTCTGTCTATCTATCTATCTATCTATATATTATGAGAATATAAAATCCAAATCAACTGATCCCACATTTTGATTCCAAATTTACATGTCATTACAAAAGACGTAATAAAAGAAGACATGATTGTACGTTCAATGGAAATACCAAACAAGTCCGTTTCAGAAAATTTCCATCAAATTGTTACAAGTTTATGGCATGACTAGCTGACACTTAGACTTACCGGAACAAGTAAAACCATCACCTTCAAAACCTGACTTACAGGAGCAAGAGAAGGATCCAGCAGTGTTTTTACAGGTCCCGTTTGAATGACATGATACGTTTTGACACTCATCTATATCTAATAAATGTTAAACAAGCATAATATCAGAAGACTTTCAATTCTATCGTATATTTACAATCTCAACATTAACTCTGAAGGGCCAGTAACAGATATAGGTATTCTCGGAAAATATTTTATCGTTTGCCATTTACATAGCCGTCTTGTGCATCGTTCGCCCAAAAACGTTTTCAAAAATTTATATGAAACGTTTGGTTCAGAATACTAGCTTATCTTGTGCTTTTGTATTCGCGATTTGTTGCACAGCAACGAATCTTGACCTGGGTTTGGCAAAATTTCCTTCGTGCTCCATGTGGACCATAACCCTTTCCGATTCAAGACGTTTCGTTTTGAGAGGTAAAACCGCCTAGCGTTAGCCAGAGCAAAATGAAAAATTCGGGTACGGAGCGAAAAGAGTTTGGGAGATAAAAAGATAATACTTGTTTAAAAAAGTTACTTTTTGCATATCAAGTTCTTATGCATAATAAAATTAAGTTCGTTTTATCGAATTGAACTTTCAACTTTTTTAAGAGTGTAGTTAACCGCTCTTTGATACTTCATTTTCTTTGATACTTCATTTTCTTTGATACTTCATTTCCTCCTGACAATCAGGGGCGCAACTAGAGGGGGAAGAGGGTGGGAGGGTTGCAACTGCCTTTTTCGTGGTAACTCATATATGTGGCTTTTTAGTAACATCTTTTCCCCCTCATTTCCCAAAGCCAAATAGATCTACTTCATTCGAAATAATCAAAATCTCCTCCACACAGCCTTGATACTACTATCCGACCCCTGCCTTAGAAATTTCTGGCTGAGCCCCTGCGAATTGTTTGATATATGTCTATTGGTACAAAGTGAGTAAACAGCATTCCTACATATGGGAAAATTGTATAGATCTTAAGCATTATTTTACCACTAAAGACCTCGCAAGTCAATGCTTGCCATGACACTAAGCATTACAACAGCAAATACGCCATTGCCATGATAACACGTCAATTCCCATGAGTCTCTCAGATAGGTGAAGCAAATTTGGGTTAAAAATATAACCAGCTTGACAAAAACTATAAAATAGGGTGAAATAGCATAAAAGAAGTATTTATGTTCCACAGTTAATGAGGATCTGAGAACCAATACATTGCTATGGCATCACTACTTCGATGTAGTAATCAAATAAGTAGAAACGTATCGAGAATGAAGTGAAAATGACATATGAAAAAGCTATGGAAATTTTTACACGTAAGACAAAATGACTTAATTTTCTCTTTAAAATCTCTTTAATCGTAAAACTTGTAGGTATTCTGTTATTTTACCCTGCCAAACGCCATATGGTTTTAATAACCAGAGGGAGACCGCTTGACTGGAAATAAGTTATAACTCTTAATAAATAAAGTAAAGTGCCTTTATTTATACTGGATAACCCTATCAGCTATCTGAGCTGGTCTCCCTAGAGGTCCAGTGAGGGCCTACCCTCATGGGTCCAGTGTTATGACAGGAGGAAACCGGAGTACCCGGAGAAAATCTGCGATGCTTGGTAGAGTCAAAATGGGCAACACTCTTCTCACATGTGACCAAGGTAACTTTTAATCAGATTACTGCACGCGGCCGGAATCGAACCCTAGTCACAGTGGTGAGAGACACGTGCACTACCACTGTGCCACCAGCACCCCCCACCAGCACCACCTTCATATAAATAATAAATTACGTCAACTAACCTAAGCAAGTTGAACCTTTATAACTGTAACCTGATTCACATGTACAGATGAATGATCCCGGTGTGTTTTTACAGATTAAACTGGGGTCGCATGGACCACTCGAACACTCGTCTAAATCTAACATTTTAGAGAAAGAGAGGAACAATTCACTTTTTATTATAAAGTATTTTTAACAATTTTATAATCATAAAAGATATGACTGATGTAATGAACGCATATTGGTATGACCAAAGAGAGCTTCTCTCAAAATCCTTTTTCTTGAAATTAAAGCTACACGTGATAGTTACGAAATTCTGATAAAGTTCTCTTAAACCTTAGACTTACCTTTGCAGGTGAAACCTCCACCTTCAAATCCTGAGTCACAAATGCAGGTGTAGGAGCCAATTAAGTTTACACAGGTTGCGTTTGGGTGGCACGGGTCACTTGTGCACTCATTTATATCTGGTAGTTTTTGGAACGAAAAAAGGAAACACTTTCTATCCGATCGTAGCTTTACAAATTATCCATAGTTTCATTAAAAAAAGAACCGTTGCAATGCTTGTGTGTGTGACATTTGAAAAGACGCAAAGAAATCTCCAAATGATTTTTTGCGATATCTATCTGCCTACTTACCTACCTACCTACCTACCTGCCTACCTGCCTACCTGCTTGTCTGCCACTTACCTACCTACCTACCTACTTGTAGAGTCCTGAGACAAGTGACGTCACATCACGCCACGATGTCAATTTCCTTGTGTGTGTGCGCTGTGATCCTTTAGAGTGTTGTCACTGTACTGTTGAGTTTGTAAATAAAAGGTTTATACACCACATTTTTGACGACGAGGAAAACTTAAACTTCGGCCAGAGAAGTAGACGAAGTGTTCGAGGATAACCGGACTGGTTGAGACAGGAATTGGTAGGGGAAACCATGCCGACTTTTGGGAAGATAGATGAATACAACGAAAGCGAAGATTGGCGCCATTATGTCGAACGTCTTAACCGCTTCTTCGAAGCAAATGAAATAACAGACGACGCTAAACAGCGGTCAATATTCCTGGTTAGTGTTGGTGCAAAGACATACAAACTGATCAGAAGTTTGGTTGCTCCAGAAGATCCGAAGGAAAAGAGCTACGCAGATATGTTGCCGTTTTAAGGAAGCTAATTGCCACACGTGCGGGAAAATTGGGCACATCTCCAGGGCTTGTCGAAGTAAAGAGAAGAGAAAGTCTGGAGTAGCAAAACAACTTGGGAAAAAGAAATCAGAGAAACCCACATCCACCCACCATCTTGGTGAAGGAAGAGAAAGTCACCCAGAAAAAGAAGGAAGTGCCACAACATATTCTATGTTCATGTTTAACAGAGAAAGCCCATCTTCCTATAAAGTGAATGTTACTATAAATGGGGTTCCCATACATATGGAACTTGATACTGGTGCATCTCCGTCAGTCATGAGTGAGGAGATGTTTGCAAAGCTACACAGTAATGGTAAATTACCTAAACTGCAGAAGACAGAGACAGTGCTTCATACTTACACTGGGGAGAAAGTTAAACCAAGGGGCAGCCTTGATGTCATGGTTTCATATGAAAACAAAGAATATAAACTGCCTTTACTCATTGTCCAAGGACATGGGCCAGCATTACTTGGTAGAAATTGGCTAAGTAAGATAACATTAAATTGGCATGCAATCAAAAAGCTTTCTCCAGTAAACCAGCACCTATAAGACGTAGTGAGAAAGTACTCACAACTATTTGAAGAAGGGCTTGGGTCTTTAAAAGAGATAAAAGCAAAGATCCACATAGATCCACATAGATCCACATAGATCCAACAAAGATCCACATAGATCCAATATTTCACAAAGCAAGACCAGTTCCATATGCACTGAGAGAAAAGATTGAACAAGATTTAGACAGGCTAGAAAAAGCAGGAACAATCCAGCCAATCCAATATTCAGAGTGGGCCACACTTATTGTTCCTGTGGTCAAACAAGATGGCACTGTTAGAGTTTGTGGTGATTATAAACTAACAGTCAACAAAGTTTCCAAGCTTGATGGATATCCAATCCCAAAATTAGATGACCTCTACACAAAGCTTGCAGGTGGCCAAACCTTTACAGAGCTAGACCTTAGTCATGCTTATGAGCAGATGTTAATGGACGAGGACTCTAAGAAATACTTGACAATCAACACGCATAAAGGCCTTTACAGATATAACCGCCTTTCCTATGGTATCGCTTCAGCACCTGGTATTTTTCAGAGAATGATGGAAGGATTGCTACAAGGAATACCCTGTGTGGGAGTTCTACTGGACAACGTTCTTATCACCGGTCCAACAGATGCAGAACATCTAAACAACTTAGACCAAGTTTTGAAACGTCTTTCAGAGGCAGGTCTACGCCTTAAGAAGAACAAATGCCAGTACATGAAGCCATCACATGAATGCCTGGGACACCGAGTGGATAAAGAAGGATTTCATCCAACTGAAGCTAAAGTTAAAGCCATCAAGGAAGCTTCAGCTCCGACCAACGTTACTGAACTGAAATCATTTCTTGGAATGGTTAACTTTTACGAGAAATTTCTTCCTAACCTGTCATCGACTTTGGAACCTCTCCACGAGCTCCTTCGCAAGGAAAAACGTTGGACATGGAAAAGCCGTCAACAAAAAGCTTTCCAAGCAGCTAAAGACCTGCTGCAATCATCCCGAGTATTAGTTCATTACGATCCCGCAAAGAAGATAATTCTTTCATGTGATGCCTCTCCGTATGGCGTGGGTGCTGTACTAGCACACGAAATGGACGACGGTAGTGAGAAGCCGATCGCTTTTGCATCAAGGTCACTCTCCAAACCTGAAAGAGGATACTCCTAGCTAGATAAAGAAGCACTAGCCGTTATATTTGCTGTTAAGAAGTTTCACCAGTTCCTGTATGGTCGACACTTCTTCATCTACACCGATCATAAACCACTGATTGGTTTGCTGAATCCCGATAAAGCCACACCGCCTATGGCAACAGGTAGGATGCAAAGGTGGAATTTAACACTCCTAGCATACGAGTACGAGATTATATACCGACCCGGTCGCGAGAATGGAAACGCGGACACCTTAAGTCGTTTACCACTCCCAGATACACCACAGTCGACACCAGTACCCGGTGACATTATACATCTGATGGAAGATCTTAACGCAAGTCCAGTCGACGCAGCAAAAATCAAACAATGGACAGCTCGTGATCCGATGCTTTCTCGAATCAAGCAGTTTGTACTCCAAGGTTGGCCTTCAGTTGTCAAAGACATCAAACTGCAACCTTACTTCACACGGAAAAACGAACTAAGTGTCCACGCAGGATGTCTATTGTGGGAGTCACGCGTCATCATACCACCCCAGGGGAGGGAAGAAGTGATGAAAATTCTCCATGACAGTCATCCCGGCATCGTCAGAATGAAAGGCATCGCTAGGAACCACGTTTGGTGGCCCAAGATTGACTCCGTATTGGAAGAAAAGGTAAAAAGCTGCCAAGTATGTCAAGAACACCGGAAAATGCCAGCTCCGGCAACCCTTCATCCCTGGGAATGGCCAAACCGTCCGTGGACCCGGATACACATTGATTTTGCAGGTCCTTTCATGGGAAAGATGTTTCTCCTTATCGTAGACGCACATTCAAAGTGGTTAGACATCCACTGTCTTAACTCCGCCACCACAGTAACAACGATCGAGAAGCTTAGAGCTACTTTCAGTGCACATGGACTACCCGAAGTTATAGTGTCCGACAACGGTTCCGTCTTTACCAGCAACGATTTTAAGACTTTTACCCGGAGAAACGGGATACGCCATATAACTGCAGCACCGTACCACCCATCCTCGAACGGATTAGTGGAAAGGGCAGTGCAGACCTTCAAATAGGGAATGAAGAAGCAAGGGAAAGGAAGCGTCGAAACAAAATTAGCTCGCTTCTTATTGAGTTATCGCACAACTCCGCATACAACCACCGGTGAAACACCAAGTCAGTTGCGATGGGGTCGCAATCTAAGGACCCAGATAGATCTTTTGAAACCAAATACTACGATGAAAGTCGAGGCAGCGCAAACTAGGCAGAAAAATCTACACGATCAACATAGTCGGTCACGACGTTTGAGTGTAGGAGACGAAGTCCAAGCACGAAATCATTTTGGAAACCGAAAATGGACTCCTGGAACAAACTGGTCCCGTTTCTGCCAGAATCAAACTGGAAAATGGTGATATTGTTCGGAGACACCACGACCAACTTTTGGCCCGCGAGAGTCAACCCATAGAAGAACTAATACCACGTTCGTTTGAGCCAGAGTTACCGTTCGGAAATAATGCACGTAGTGATTCACCACAGCGTAGTAATACCACAGTCACACGGGGTGGAGAAACACGAACTCAATCGACTGAAACACCAGAATTTGTAAGACGTTACCCGGCAAGAGAACGTAAGCCGCCGGAACGATACGAATAATCATTGCGCACTCATTTATATCTGGTAGTTTTTGGAACGAAAAAAGGAAACACTTTCTATCCGATCGTAGCTTTACAAATTACCCATAGTTTCATTAAAAAAAGAACCGTTGCAATGCTTGTGTGTATAACATTTGAAAAGACGCAAAGAAATCTTCAAATGATTTTTTGCGATATCTATCTGCCAACTTACCTACCTACCTACCTACCTACCTACCTACCTACCTACCTACCTTCCTACCTTCCTACCTGCTTGTCTGCCACTTACCTACCTACCTACCTACCTACTTGTAGAGTCCTGAGACAAGTGACGTCACATCACGCCACGATGTCAATTTCGTTGTGTGTGCGCGCTGTGATCCTTTAGAGTGTTGTCACTGTACTGTTGAGTTTGTAAATAAAAGGTTTATATACCACACTACTTATCTACCTTTCTATCTATCTATCTATCTATCTATCTATCTATCTAGCAATGTATGTATGTATGTATGTATGTATGTATGTATGTATGTATCTACCAATGTATGTATGTATGTATGTATGTATGTATGTATCTACCAATGTATGTATGTATGTATGTATGTATGTATGTATGTATGTATCTACCAATGTATGTATGTATGTATGTATGTATGTATGTATGTATGTATCTAGGTTTGGCCATTACCATTTCTAGCATTACCAAGAAGTATGATGTAAAGTGGGCTGACATCGAAGGTTAGTGAGATTACCAAGATTACCAAGCGATATTGCAATCAATCAGGTAGGTCTCAAATAATGCACAACAACATCGATGAATCTGCCCTTAATGGTCACAAGCTTCATTTTGAACAGTAAAGGTGTTGCTGTCATAACTAGCAACTTTACAAATTTTATTGTTAATCATCGATGACGGTCAAATTATTCCAATGACATCACGAATACACAGTGACACAACCCCATCCTCTCATAGTATTCATAATTACAACGTCAAATCCAAACTAGCGAAGGGGTTTAAATTTGGTCAGTTAAACATTAATGGTCTGCTGTCTCGCATTGATCAGGTGAGAATTCTGATAGCAGAATATGAATTTGATATTCTTGCTATCAATGAAACCAAACTTGATCAAAGTGTGGACAGTGGACTTGTTAATATAAACCAATATACCCTGGTTAGATTGGATCGTAACACTGGTCATGGGGGTGGAGTTGCATTGTATATCAAAGATCATATTAACTATAAATTACGTGGTAACATAGTGACAACTAATTTGGAAATGTTAGTAATTGAAATTTCCAAGCCAAAAGTCAGGCCATTTATTGTTGACACTTGGTATAGACCACCGGAATCTTCAGTCAGTGCTTTTAGAGAGTTTGAAGATTTTCTTAAAGCTGTGGACACTGAGGGTAAAGAAACTTTGGTGGTGGGAGATATAAATTGTGATATTTCAGAAACTTCAATTGATCCATCATGTGCCCCAACAAAGTTTCTTTATGAGGCTTATCAATTTACTCAGTTGATCGCAGACTATACTAGAGCGACAGACCGATCTAAAACCCCGATTGATCACTTGCTTAGCAATGAGCCTCAAAACATGGTTGAAACAGGTGTTATTAAAACCTGTATAAGTGACCATTACTTGATATATGGAGTCAGGAAATTTCAAACAATTAACAGTGAACCAAAATATATTGAAAGTCGAAACATGAAAAACTTTGATCCACAATTGTTTGTCTCCGACCTTCAAAATGCTCAATGGGACCTCCTAGAACAATATGAGGATCCTAATGATATGGTTCATGTTTGGGAGAATATAATTATAAAGATATTAGATGATCATGCTCCCTTAAAAAGGAAGAGAGTAAGAAATAAATCTTCACCTTGGCTTACTCCTGAAATTAAGAAATTGACGTACAAAAGAGATAATTTAAAAAAGAAATCAATTTTAAATAAATCAAGGTCCACATTTGAAGCGTACAAACGTGCAAGAAATCAGATTAATGCTGCAATTAAAAAAGCTAAAATAAATTATCTTACAAAAGAAATAAATTGACAGCCAAAGCAGCTGGCATACCTGGAGAGCAATTAATACTCTTTTAGGTCGCAAGTCAAAGGTCACTGGGGTGGTGGAACTAAATGTTGATGAAAATGTTGTCACTGAGCCACATTCAATATCTAAAATATTTAATGATCATTTTTCAAAAGTAGCTAGTAAGATCAGTGAAAATATCCCACACACTTCCATCTCCCCAGAGACATTTGTTAAAGAAAGCAATTCATGTTTTGAATTTTCTACAATTGCCTCTCCAGTTATTCAGCATATGCTTTCTACACTGTCTGTTCGCAAAGCTTCTGGTCTCGATAAGATTTCGGCCAAGATTCTGCGACTTGCTGCTCCAGTTATAAGTGGTCCTCTAAGCATTATATTTAATCAATCAATCCTAACAGGAATTTTCCCAGATAGGTGGAAAAATGTGAAGGTCTTTCCGGCTCATAAAGGGAATGCCAAGGATGATCCAAATAACTATCGACCTATCTCTGTGCTGCCAGTTGTAGCTAAAGTTTTTGAAAAACTTATTTTCAATCAAGTATATCATTACTTGAATGAAAATAACATTCTAAGTAAGTTTCAATGGGGGTTTAGGTCTGGGAACTCCACTGTCACTGTTCTCTTACAAACTACTGAAAATTGGTATAAAAATATTGATTGTGGCTACATTAATGGAGTAGTTCTCATTGACTTAAGTAAAGCTTTTGACACTGTTGACCATACAATTCTGTCGAAAAAATTGAGTCTGTATGGAATCAATAATACTTCGTTAGAATGGTTCACCTCATACCTAGATGACAGGCATCAGTGTTGTATTGTCAATGGTGTTCAGTCCAAACTCAAACCTATTACCACAGGAATTCCTCAGGGATCCATCTTAGGTCTACTGTTATTTTTATTATACATTAATGACCTTCCAAACTGTTTGACATCTACCACTCCTGGTATGTATGCAGATGATACACAAATTACAGCTTCTGCTGAAACTGTAGACGATCTTCAAAATATTTTAAATTATGATCTTAAAAATCTGCATACATGGCTCTGTGCAAATAAACTATCTGCTAATTCTACAAAAACAGGGTTTATTGCAATAGCTTCTAATTATCTACTTAATTAGTTCACAACGGATCCTAAAATTAAACTTGATAATGAAGCTCTTAAAAGAGTCACAAAATCTAAGTTGCTAGGTGTTATGGTAGATGACAAACTTCTTTGGGATACTCATGTGAATGAAATAATTATTCCAAAAGTTCTAAAGGGTTTGAGGATGCTTCGTCAATTACGAGATCTCCTTCCATTAGCTAATTTGATTGAAGTATACAATGCACTCATATCCCCCCATTTTGATTACTGTTGTCTTATATGGGGAAATTGTGGCACTGTCTTAAAGAGCAAGCTTCAACAACTCCAAAATAGAGCTGCTCGAATAATAACTCGATCAAGCTATGATATTAGGTCAACCACCATTCTCAACTCATTAAACTGGTGTAACCTAGAATCCAGGAGAAACCAAACAAAAACCAATATGATGCATAATATTGTAAATGGTAATGCTCCTGATCACTTAAAAGAATTGTTCTTGTTTGTCAAAGAGACTCGTGGTTACGCGTCGTACGGACGCTCTGATTTGACAGGCCTCATTTTCACACGCAGCATAGAGACACGATTGAAGTCATTTTCATTTTGTATTAGAGCACAGATACTTGAATGACTTCATGAAAACCATAGAGAACCTTGGTTATTTTATAAAACAAATATGAAATAGCTTTAGTGTCTCTGTACTGTGATAGAAACATGCATGACGCCATTTAAACGAGAAAAATACCAGAAAACACTCGGCTGTGCCTCGTGTTTCACTAGGAATTTTTCTGGTTGAAATGACGTCATTCATGTTTCTATTAGAGCACAGAGACTCTAAAGCTATTTTCTTTTTGCTAAATATAGATAGATTGGTTGATTGATTCAAAACTTTATTTAATCACGGTTGCTGCATCAATTTTAACAATTGGTCTTCCTGTAAGCCGTGGAAATAAATAAATCCCTAATATCTAAACATATATAGTCACAAAAAAATAGTTTACATATATTTTTCGCTCATTAATTGATGCAGATTACAAAATTTCAGTTTGTTCTTAGATACGTTAATAGAATTTATGCATTTTAATTCGTTGGATGACAAGTTCCAGAGTTTGGCACCAGTGAAAGCGAAACTATTTCTATAATAATCGGTCTTACAGACAGGAAGGTCAAAATTTAATGCCGATTGTCTTAAAAAATAAAACCTTGAGCCGCTATTTTGACAAAAAATCTCTTGCAAGTACCTTGGTGTCAAACCATTCACAATCTTGAACATCATCAAAGCTTTCTGTTCAAGCCGGCGTTGGTATAGGTTTGACCAACCAAGTATTTTTAATGTTTCATCGCTGCCATGTGTCCCCTGTTATAACACGGGCAGCTCTATTCTGTAGCCGTTGCAATTTCTTACTTAGTTCAGATCCAATGCCATCCCACACAATACTACAATAGTCAAAATATGGCATTATTATTGACTGATATATTTTACATAAATTTTCCATGTTTGAGTATTTATCAGCCTTTTTTAATATGGCAATAGAAGTTACAAAAATCTGAATAATACAATTTATATGAAGCTCCCAGGTTAGGTGGCAATCAATCGTCACACCGAGACATTTGGTTTGGTAAACCCTACGAAGGAATACACCATTTATGGACAAATTTGATATATCGTCAACTATTGTAGCAATACGTTGACGAGAACCTATTATAATATATTCAGTTTTCAGTATATTCAAAGTGAGTTTATTTGCTAAAAGCCACGTAGTAACGCACTTCAGGTCGTGGTTCATCTCTTTCTGTAAATCATTTAGGTCACATGATGAAAAAGTAAAATTCGCATCATCTGCATACATTCTTTCCCAACCATATTTTAAACATGTACTAAGGTCATTGATATAAATTCGAAAGAGAAGTGGACCTAAAATTGACCCTTGAGGAACTCCACAGTAAATTCTTACACCCTCAGAATACACTCCGTTAACAAAGCAACGTTGTGATCTGTTTGACAGATATGAATCAAACCACTGAAGGGTTGAGTGGGAAAATCCAAAATATTTCAATTTAGTCATTAATACAGAGTGATCGACTGTATCAAAGGCTTTTTTTAAATAAAAAAATATGACACCGCTGACCATTCCTCTACCAATATTGAAACACCAATCATTAATCAAATCTAAAAGAGCTGTAACCGTGGAATGAAGTGATCTAAATCCAGATTGTTTAGAGTTGAGTAATTTATACCTTGTAAGGTATAAACAAAGCTGATTATACATTTGTCTCTCAAACAGGCGCGCTATAGCCGAAATGACCGATATTGGTCGATAATTGTTTAGATCAGCTTTATCATCAGACTAAAATATGAGTACTACTCAGGCAGTCTTCCATTGAACGACAAAAATATTAGACTCAATAGACTTATTGAATAATTCAGCTAAGTCTTCATAAATTATACTTGCTCATATCTTTATTATCTTGTTAGAGATACAATCAAGTCCGGTGGCTTTCATGGTATTTACATTTTGATATAAGATTCAACAGATCCTTGGGCGAAATTCTTTCCAGCTGAAAAGTACTCTTGCAACGAGATAAATAATTATCAGGTTTTACAGGTGAAACTTGTCGGTCTGAAGCCAAATTTAGGCCAACAGTTGCGAAATGTTTATTAAACTGGTCGGCTATTTTTAAAGGACCCGTAATTTTAATCGATGAACTGTTCACAACTTCGTGTATCTCCATTATATCAGATTTTTTCCCAATTAAATCGTTCTACGTTTTCCACGTTTTACGTAGATTTTTAATGTTTTTTTTAAATAGAGTCTTGAAAAAATTTTGCTTTGGTTTGGTGTACAATCTTGTTAACCTGGTTGCGTTTTTTCCTATACGCAATCCAATTCTTATTATTGCCAGTTAGGCATGCTTTTCTTTTTAACACAATTAATAGATAGATAGATAGATAGAAAGATAGATAGATAGATAGGTAGGTAGGCAGGCAGGTAGGTAGATAAATAGATCGATTGATAGATGGGCAGGCAAACATATACATAGACAGATACACAATCGGATGGATCGATGGATCAATGGATGAATGGAGAAGTAAAACTAGTGATGGGTAAGAAGATAAACATAGGGTAACTATCCATTTTCTAAAGTAAGCCTTATTTAAATAGCGGTTTCATTTGAAAAGAATGGAAAAAGAGCAAGTTTTGCCCGAGCAGAAAATTTGCAGGAGTGGAATCAGCGTAAGTTGTGGGCTAGTTTAAAACTGTTGATTAAGGGATGAAATTTAAAAAGGCGGAAAATTTTTCTTTTATTTGAAAATTGTAATGATTTTCAATTCTATATTATCCTGGCTATAACGATACCTGTACAGTTAAATCCATTGCCGGTAAACCCAGTATCACACGTGCAGACGAACGATCCTGTCGTGTTACTACAACTTGCGTTGGGATGGCATATGTTGGTGGCACACTCATTCACATCTAAATGTGTCCAGAACAGATAAATATAAGCATACTAAATTAAATATCTAACAAATAGAAATTGTTTTGCTGTGTATATAAAGCCAGATGTAAGCAAGAGGAGAAGGTTGTGAGTAGTGGAAAGCTGCTGAGTACCCTCAAGACCAAAAGTCAAAGGTTTACAAAGTTGCTTGAGAGTTCTTCAGCCTCTCCGAGTGTTTGCGTTAGACTATATAAACACTACAATTCAAAACTGTTTCTTTTTCTTTTAAAAAATAAACAAAGAACTAAGTGATGATAATTGTGAATAACGAAGTTAACTTTCAATATCAAAAGGGTAAGTTCTCGTTATTAGTTCGTAAACAATCAGAGCTTTCCATTCGCGCTAAGAACGGTATCTGTCGTCTGTAAACAGATCAGAGCTTTCCATTCTCGCCAAGAAAAACTTCTGGAGTCAAGCGGCGCTGTGATGTTATAACCGTGTTTTTATAGACTGATATAAACACGATAACTGACCAATCATTGTGGTTTTAATAGGAAACATATTTTATAAAACTCGATTACTTTTCACTTTTCTACTTTTCAGCGAATCTATACATTAAAAAGTAATACTATAGATCGTGAACACTTGGAAATCGTGTGTTGGAAAAATTAATACTTGTGCCCGCCAATTTGGTTCCATACTAAAATGAAAGAAAACCAAGGTAAATAGAAAAAAATGACGGACATATAAGGATATTTAAACTGGCAGCTATATGCAGTATAATTAATCAATTTATGATTTTTATCACATGAAAAATGTCATGATTTAGGACAAGTTTTTCCTCTTCCAAAAAATATAAAGGGAAAGCTGTTGAAACAGTTTTACATGAATGTATAAAGTCCTACAGGCTTACCAATTGCGCATGTTTTATTATCAGATAACAGTGCAAAACCTGTTGGACAAGCACAGGAATAGCTATTATTTGGGGCCAGCAAACACAGATGACTACATCTACCATTTTGTTTACCACAGGGATTCTTTGATTCTAAAACAATAAAAAATAAGCAAATTTTGTTAACATAATCACTCTGTTCTGATAAAATTCTGCTCTTCCACCTCAAACACTAACTTTCAAAGTTAAGAGCTAAAACCTTTAACCAAATGCACGTGTGAAATATGCTCATGTTTCATAATCTTAAAAAAAATAATGAAAAAAATAAAAAGTGTAAAAAGAAGTTGATCAACTATCCCTTGAACATGTAGCATTTCATAAACAATGAACACCATTAACACTATCTTCATTGTAATTTTTCACAAGGCAATGTTAATAAAATACTGATTGTCTGAATGTAACTTTAAGAACCAAGCGGGATCTGTTCCAAAAAGAGCCACTTGAGGCCATCCGGCCTAGAATCGAACCCATAACTTCGCCAATCTGGGAGACATAAACAATCCTTCATTGCGCGCACTTGTAAATATTTTCTTATTAGACTAAAACTTATTTTCTTGACGTTGTAATATTTTTAAGTAATTTAGGCAGCTATATTCTTAAGGCTTTTTCATATTTTATTACATCTTAAATTATTAAAACATAGATTTTGTCGTGGTGACAAATTTCAGTATCGCTTTGAAAAACGTCTTAACCATGGTGAATGGTTGTAGAAGACAGTTCTGAAATATTTAGTATTTACTTTCTCTGTGTGTGTTGGTTTTACTAGTTCTTTTACATTATTGTAATTGTTGTATAATACTTTTTACCCTTCCATTTGATTGTAAATCCATTGTATTTTTCTTACTAACGATGGATACGACTAATTTATTATTATTATCATTATTATTATTATTATTATTATTATGCAATGTTCTGCCAACTGAGCTAAGGCAGCCGTTGCCAAGAGGACGGTTATGTATTCAGTATTATATATGGTGGTAATGCCGATGAAGTGAAGGGTATATTCAGTGGAATATTATGGCATTTACACTCGACTAATAATTTCTTATTAACCGAGAGCGCGGTCATTACGGAAAAATATCAGACCGGAGGGCGAGGTTCGTACATAAAAGACCCCGTTCTGATATTTTCCAGTAATGACCAAGCGGACGAGGTTAATAAGAGGTATATATGGCTTGTTTAAAACAAAAAAAATATACTCTGTCTGGTAAAAACATATTACATTCGTATAGCGTTACGAAGAGTTAGTTGTTATGGGCTTTTGCAGACAAGGAACACAAAGAAAGATCAATTTGTTTTGAATTCCCGAGTAAAATCCAATAAATTAGACATGTAAATGAAAACAATGCCAGTAACGTGGGCTTTTTTAATCCAGCAGGTTTTTCCTACAAGCCGGCAAGTTTTGGCAGGAAAATTTCCCTGTTGCTTCGACGACAAACAAACGAGATTCAACTAAGTGTTACAAAGGATTAATCAAAAAGAATCTGCTTACGACTTGACCAAACCTTTTCCTCGACGACTTTAATTAGAAAAGTAGACGAATAAATAAAAATAAAACATGTAGTGTTTGGGAAAAAGAAGATCTAAACATTTGCTGATGCAAACCAGAACCGGTAATAGACCGGTCTATTATGGGAAAGTAATGACTGCAAGTCAGACCGTCTCAGGCAATTAGAACGCCCCATTTCACCGCAAGTAGCGCGAGCCATATAATAAAAGCAGTTAAATCGATATTTCTGATGAAGAAAAATTTCGAGTGGCTGAATGACTATTTTTACAAATAAAAATTAGAATTAATGGACGATACCTTATACACTAGCTTAAGACACTCTTGTATTCAATCGCATAACAAACTGGCTCTCTGTCTATAGCTTTGAACTGGCGATTGTTTAAACAATGCTGAGTTCTAACATAGGCAGCCATTGATAACTACCTAAAGCCCCTAGGCTTCTGCCCTGTCTGTCGTTTATTATTCTTTCTTCATAGTTCATTGACCTTTCATGCAAAGCAATAAACTCTAGTTAGAACTACTTAACTTTTTACTAACTAAATACATTTACTCCATCATTCTTAGCGACGATTTCAAACAGTAAGGGTTACTTCAAACACTCACCCACCTCCACAGTAGCAGAGCTTCTTCTACTTTGTCTAGTATACTGTTGTAAGAATCTATGTATTACTACAGATATGGACTAAGAGCTTGGTCAGCACAAAAAGCTGAACTTGGCTACTTAGCAAGTCAGTCATCTATATAACCGACATATGGATAGACATGTCTAAGTGCAAACAAGTTACAACTTTGAACGTATGTCGAGTAGATTATGTATGCAAGAATAACTTATACTTTTAATTTTGTCTTTTGCTTGTAATTTTATCACTTGTTCAATAAAATCATCAACGAAGTGCAGGCGGCAATTGCTCCAGTATGAGGTCACAATTATCCTATAGACCTCGAATTATCGACAGAAGCCAACTAACTCCCCTAAGAGCCCACTATTATTATTGCAAATTGCTCAAAGGCATACTTCTCTGTCCTGCCTAGGAGCGTTTGCCCTGAGCAGATCAGGATCCGGCTCCATGAATGAGCGTTTGTCCTGATCATATATTCTCAGGAACCAGCTTCAATAGGAGTGCTTGTCCTAACAAAATTCTCTGGGCCCTGCTACAAAGATTACATGGGAGTATTTCCCCTGACAGACCTTCAGGGGTCAGCGCCCAGATCAAATAAACTTCCAACTGGAACAGTTGTCCCACACTTTCATAAGCCCACAAGACGGTTGTTGAGTGTCATTCATGGATTCAAAAGTTTAAGCATAATTGGTAGAAGACATTAAATACAATTTTAAGGCCCAACCAGGACCTGCTGCGAAAAATGTAAATTTGGGCCATATGGCTGCAAATCCAACCCACGGCCTCGTGAATCTCGCGCGATGTTGTACCAAATTAGCTACGGAGGAACGTTGCCGAAAGCATGGTTACGAGCAGCCACGCCTCCTGGGTCCAGTATTACAACAAAAAGAAACCGGAGTTCCCGAAGAAAAGCTGCAAAATGCTTGGTAGAGTCAACCTGTATAACAGTCTTTTCACATATGACCAAGGTAGCATTACGAAAATTGTAATTTATGTGTAAATTATTTCAATTCCGAAAGTGAAATATATTTTCATATGTGAATCTTCCATTTCATATGTAAAATACATGTTTCACATACCAAGATTTTAAATGTAAATTTTGAACCAGTTCATTCCACTCATGGACGAGATATTTCATATGTGAAAATGTTCCCATTTCAAATGTGAAATGAAAATCTCATTTGTGTAAGTTTCAATTCCACGTGCAAATATGGGTTAGTGGGTTATCCTGAAGTGTAGGAGAGGAAATTGTCAAGTTTCGAATGAAACCTTTTTCTGTCGTAGTGAAAACTTTTTGACATTGTTAAAGTGCATTTGTAATTCACATATATTTTGCTGCCCTCGCCACCCCACGGGCAAATGGACTTCGCACGCACCTACAGTAGTAATCTTGGTCCGGGCTTAGCGTAATTAGGCAAGAGAATTGTCAAAATTGCTATTTGGTATAGCTTTTTATTGCAATCTTAGTTTTGATGTTTTTCTCCGTTGAAACAGAACAATAAAAGGTTACTTCTTTCAAGAATGATAAGAAGATGAATTTTACTTTTTTTTTCAAACTTGCGATTAATTGCTCACTTTAAACGTTTAAGGTGGACGTAGAATGTATCCTATCACGCTTCTAATGTTTAGAGAACTGTCGATTAGTTAAGCGCAGCAAATGAAAACTCACCCCCATTTTCCACCTTAAAAGTAGAGCAGAAATTGTCACAACAGTTATGCAATTGGTTTTGTTACTGCATGAATAATACCTTCTCGCTGTCTTTTTAGCTCAAAAACTTTAAGATCCCATAACCGTCCGACTTTCTTCTTCACAACCAATGTTTCATTGCCAGTTTTCTTGAGAGAGGAAAGGATAGATTTATCATCGTAATCTGACCAGAATATTCGATCACCAAAAATAGTGATTGCAAAGGGATGTTGCAAAGATCCTTTAACAACTGTTTTACGACTTTGTCCATTGAAATCGGAACTTGCAATCCAATGCCAATAACTGTCCGACCAGTAAAGTCGTGAATCTTTATAGTCAATAGCTAAGCCATTGGGCTGTGTGATGTTAGTAGTTATAACATTTACTCTATTGGATCCATCCATTCCAGCACGAACAATCCGTTTCCCAAGAGTAAAGCCGTCAATCCAGAACATATACCTTAAACATCAATTTGATCTAATTTTAAGCACGATTTAGACATGTAATATTTGATATGATTTTAAATTTCTTTGGTCAAAGTAAATTCTCATAGAATTAAAAAAAACTTACTTCTATGTTTAACCTACCTCTAACCCTTACCGCTTACATCTAACCCCGATCCCTTACCGTAAACCTTAACCTTAAGCCTAACCCCTAACGCTATCCTTTACCTTTAACCGAAACCTTACACTTAATCCTTAGTTCTAATACTAACCTTAACTAACCAACCAACCCCAAACCATGACTCTAAGTCTCTAAACCCCTAATTCCTATTCCTATTCCTAATCCCAACCCTATAGGCAAAACACCAAACACTAACCCATAACTCTAAACCCCTAACCCCAACCTCTAACTTAAGCGCCTATACCCCACTAGCTCTCTCTTTATGTATTTCTGAATTTTCCAATTTTTTTTTAACTTTCATTCTTTAATTCTGATCAAGAAATTTAAAAGTATATAAAGGAAAAAGAACAAACATTTTTTAATTATTTAAATTATAAAAAGAGTTATTTTGAAATTAGAAACATAAATACTGGGATTTTGTTTTGCATGTTCAAATTTTGGTGGGAAGCTTTTCCAACATTAGCTAAGACATATTATAACCTAGCTTGAAAAAAATAGTAAATAACCTTTTGCATATCATAACCCAAAAAGCAATGTTTTTAACCATAACCGTGCCAATGTTTAGTGCAGTATACAATATCGGCATTAATTTCATAACTGCTTTTGATTATTCAAATGAAATCAAACAAATAGATCATATTCTACCTCTATTTTCATGACTTTTGTTTCCTATTCTTGTAGATATTTTCGAAAAGGCCAATTCAGAGTTTGAGTACAAATGAGATCAGATTACAGATAAAAATCTAATTCAGTGAAGCGAAAAGAAAATACTCTACAGGTTACAGTTACGTTCCTAGATTTCATATAACTCGATTTTTGTTTAATTCAGACTTCAATTAAAGGTTAACTAAACTATCAACGAGGAGAATCGATGCCGCAAAGTTTATCCAATTTAAGGTCAGATATTGTAAAAGGTATTTTCATTGTTGCTACCTCAGCCTCTTTTTAAGTATAAGCAAACTGCTTTTTATACTTATGTAGATTTTAGTCACGAGTTAAAGTCTGGACTCAAGGCATTAGGTACATGTACAATTAGGATACTTTATTCTTACTGTTATCTACTGTCGTATGCGAGTTTGCGTGGAAGTAATCACTTTCTAATTTACACTGGCTACCAAATGTCTCTGGTTTGTAGTAGCTTTAAAATACTAATTTTATCGTCAATACTATCCAGTAATTATCAAATTGTTCTGGCAGTAATAATTCTTAAGAAAGTATGTCCATTGAGAATTTCTAGCCTTTGACAATTAGCCAGAAACCGGACATGTTTTTACGCTACTCTGACGTGACACACGTCGAACGCACTTTGCAAAAATCCCTTTTATGACCCAAAGTTTCGACTCTCCAGTCTCGTGTCAGTCTTCATCAGCGACATTCCGATCTAATGTCTTCATTAGGCTCCTCTAATGAAGCTATCCGGTCCTGTTATACATATGCTAATTTTTCTTTTGCAGAGGGTATGGAAAAGTTTAGCTATTCCGAGAAAGACCAATATTCGACAAATGCAGGCAAAATTATTATTTAAACGAGTGAAAGCTCATGACAGTGGCAGTTTCAAAAAATCAGTCAAATTCAAAGAGGAATACTGCACGGTTGAAAAAGTCGGCAAATTTTCCACCTAGACTTAGAAACCGACTGATGCTTGATTGTAATGTTTGGCAATGTAATGGTAAACGACGAACACTCTAAAAGTCAATACGACTGACGGCGCATGCAGGCTTAGTTGATGTAAATAAAGACGCCGAATAAATTTACAGGTGGAAAAGTACGTCAAAACAGCGGTGTCCCACGGTGAATGGTCATCCGGGGCGCTAGCATAAAAATTGACGCCTCAAGCCCAGTTAAACAAGTAATGAATTATCGGACAATTACGAAACGCGCATTCGTCTCACTTAAAACTGAGACACACTGCGCAGTTGCCATGCTCGCAAGACCACGGCAACCTTTAGTATGCGCGCTGATCGCGCAACTATTTTGAACAAATTGACAAGGTCCTTATGCTAACGATCGAGACTCAACCATAATGGCTACGAGATAACGAGCACGAGTTAATGCGACATTAACAATAATTTACGAGGATGAGGGAAGTGAACGAAAGAAAAAATCTTAGGGAAGGAAGCAAACAATAGTGGATTTGCCAGATCAACAAACAAGGTTAGAACATGGCCATTCCTACAATTTGGCTCAAGTGCTACGTATAGATTAAGGATATTTTAATCTTTACTTTAATACTAATACTAATAATCTTTATTTTAAAAACCACGGTACTATTTCACTAATAGAATATTTACAAAAAGGAAAATTTACATATAGAAAGTGGTGATCTCCAGATAGACCGTAGGCCACTCACACAGTACATACATTAACAATAAGTCATAATATTTACGCTGAACAAAATGATATTTGAAATCATAAATTCTTAATTTTGCTTTTAAAACTTCGAATCCTCGCTGCGCTTCTTTCGAAATACCGAAGCGACTAACTTTGCCTGCCAAAGCGACTAACTTGGTAACCACTCAAAGCAGTCGTTTTGTCGCGTATCTACGGGCGACTGCACAGTGCATGTTTCTCCCTTTACATGTATGCACAACTCCCACTGACCACTGATATGTGAGAATATGAAAAATCTATTTAGAATTTAGGAATACTAAACTAAAAGTTCTAGTGGTACAAGTCATTAATAAATTTAAACGTTTATGATAAAGCTCTGTTTGTATTTCATACATCACATTAAATACCAAAATTCGGAATTATACCAACACTCAAGCAGTTTCTGTTAAAAACGAAGTTCATGCAGTCTGTCCTACATAAATGATATAACCTAATTAAAATAGGATCTGAGGATCTTTTGAGTCATAAAGAATTAAGGCAAATTCCTCTCTTTTAACGATGTAAAATCTCTGATTACGTGGTCAAAATTTATTTCTACCGTTACATGCTTTTATATTCATAACAGAGCTAAACTTGTGAATCGCATTTCACTCATACTAGATATGAGATACGTGTTCATTAATGTTAACCTAGCTTCGTAAAACGTCTGTCAAAAAGTAGCGCTGATACACATAGCGAGGAAAATTCCAAACATGGTGAAATTAGGGAGACTGTCCGCGAACCCATACTTGTTTATCCACGACAAGAAGGTTGGAGCATTGACTCCTTACTCCCCAAGACCTGGGTTGTGTTCACGAGGACTTCGGCATGTCTTAATCGACAAACTTCTGTCTTCAGCTGGCTGTAGGGCATAAGAAAGGGAAGGGTGTGGGTGTGTGTGCGCCGCACCCCCCAATGCGCCGTCGGAAATTGTGGGCACAAGAGAACTCCTGCGGGAAAGCTTTACTTTAAGAGAATAACCTAGGAAAGCATCAATCGATTCATTCTTAGGTAAAATTTCAAACACTAAATTGTGATGAAAGTTTCAAAGAATAATTTTGGAGCTTCCTGATGCACAATAAGTTACCAGCTGTTAATGACTTTAACAGGTTTTCTTTTGTAGTACCTGGATGTAATTTAATAGGGAGGGAAGTCTTGTCAATTTGCAAGTTGTGTGAATGCAAACGAAACTTGAAAAAACCCAAAAACTTTAAAAGCTTCGAGCTTTTGATTCTTGTTTGCGAATTGCATGTCCTTTCAAGAAAAATAGGCAGTGCAAAACTACACGGCTGTTTTATACCATCTTTGGACCACGCTCACTTCGTAAGAAAATCCTGATCATTTACCCATCCACTTATCAAGAATTCGCTATTCCCCCGGCTGGCTGATTGAGTTCTTATTTACTTTCAAAATAATTCTGAAAATCACATCTGTGCTTATGTATTTGTAGGACATTGATGGTTTACTTTCTGGAGGACTAATTTTGGAGGGAAATTTCCACATCAAAAATACGATACTTTCTTTTATAACTTAGTTGCTTTCATCACTTTCATAGTAAAGCCATTGACACTTGATGAAAGCCGCTGGTTCCCTTACTAAAATTTCGATGGCTTTTCCAAAGGCTCTTCTACACGTGCGATTTTCTACGTCGCGACCGTCATCCTTGTCTATGCAATGAACCCATAAAAACCGCTTTTGATTCGCTCTAGTTTGTCCCCAAGGTCTCGTCAGTTTAATGCATATGCAAACATGTCAATCGCTATTCACAAAATTGCTAGTGTAAACAGGTCTTAAGGACAGTTTTAAAAAGTTGTCGGACTTTACTTATCACGGATAACGAAGCATTTTGTTTCCGACCTACAGTGAAATAAAGTTAAGCAATTGTGTTATGTATGGTTAAATTTAATCATATAACAACACACTATACAAAACAACACTTTTATTGAAAAACATCACTACCATTGAAGAACTTTAGGTAATCCTTAAGAGTCATTTGTATACAAATATTTTTCTTTCAAGTCTAGCACCACGTCCTTTTGACCCATGTATTCTGCTGTCAAGCATTTCGGTCAATGACTCAAAGTTTGTTATAGAAATGAAGATTTTTTAATCTTTTTTCATTTTAACAAGACTAAAAACACCACTCGTATAGAAGTGCCGTCAGGAACGTTCCACTCCAGCGCCCCTCAACAGTAGGTAACTGGACAGGAAATCAACTTGATATCATGGATAGTCACTTGAGTCCGTAGACATAGTTGCCTCTAAACATCTCAGCATGTGTCTAATGACAAAAGTTTTTGATGCTACATTCTTCATTCGAAAACCAAACACTTGCTGAGGTATAAAAGTAGAATGTTGCGTAGGAAATGTTGAAAGTAGAGTGAAAAGGATCAAAGATCAGGAAAATGCAGAAATTAATGTATGAGGGGATTAACTACAATTTCCAACAAACGATTTTCGTTGGTGTGAAACGTGAAATGATATGTTAGGCAAAAATGACCCACATGAGATTGAAAAGTCAATAACAACTTAACAGAGGAGATATAAATGATGGAGTGCTATTTGGTATCTTGAACCTCGGTCGGCCAACTGAAATGTGCAGGAGTAAATAAAAATACCCCAAGGAAATCTTAATAAAGATTAAAATAAAAAAGAAAAAGAAAAACCCCAAGGTAATATAATGAGTAGAAACCACTGTCTTTATCCACCCATGCCAAATAAGATCACTTCCTGACCCTCTTGGCTTTGTGGTGAATTGCTTAGGTATCAAGCCAGCGATTACGAATATTATACTTGATCAGTATAATGCGATATAATCAGTATAATGATGAAAAGAGCATCTTAAACGGAGCTAGCTCAGAAACTTGACGAAACAAAGGATGGCATCTCTTGTCTACTTGCCTGCCGACTTAGAACATTAAAATATGAACATATACTCGATTTTAACCTACTTACAATATTTAGCTGAATTCACTGCTAAGTTGTAAACATTCAAAAAATGCACATTATCAGACGAAAAAGAAAAAATAAGGCGAAATCCTGACTTACCCATGTATTGGATCTACAACAATACAAATAGGTTCATCCAAGTTTGTCTTTGAGAACAGGATATGGCGTTGACTCCCATCTATATTTGCCACTTCGATTGATTTATTATATGAGTCAGTCCAGTATATCTTCTCTGTGAGCCAGTCAACAGCCAGTCCTTCTGGTCTGACCAGCCCAGTGGAAACAATGACTTCTGACTTACTCTCTTCTTTCAAAAACTTCCTTGTAATTTTTGAAGGACGGGGCTCTTCCCGAGCTTCCGTCCAAAATAGCATTTGTCTCTTATGCAAAAATCCTACAGCATATGCATTATCCAGTTTATCTGCCAGAATTGTTTCATTTTGAATTATAGTCTGATTTTGATGGTGGTCATACACGTTTGTCCTAAGCCGTCGAATATTGGAGCCATTTGTGTAGAGCAGGTTAACAGTCGATACTATTAGTGAAAAATTAGAAATGAGTGATACCGGTTAATTGCATTTGGCCTGGGCATTATTCCTAAATGAAATGAAAACCAGCAAAGTAAAGCCATACGAGTAAACAAATTCAAAGCATTACTGCTTCGTGATTTAATTTGCATCTACTTCGTATGGCAAGAAACTGTAAGCAAGAACATTCACCATGCGTTATGACATGTGGTGTTCCAAGGATCGCTGATCTAGGGTAGCGAACTAGGGACATGAATAATATAATATATATAAATATCCTTATCTAAAATCTATTAATTCCCACAAGAAAGTGCAAGTGCGACGTTAATCCAAGCAGTCAAAAGAAATACGAGAAGTTTCAGGGCTCAACAGCTGCGTTGGAGTTAAAGTTAGTTACGCGTTACAACTTAAAATAATTTTAGAAAAATGTATTCCATGCATCGAAGGAGAAAGAAAATGAACAATCGTGGACAACCTATCGGAAGCAACGTAAACTGAATTCTACTTCCTCTGTGAACTAAGTTATAACTAGCTCGTATACGTTGGTATAACATAAATTTAAACTTCGAAAAAAATTGATCTGAAGTTTTATTGAAAGCAAGTAACACGCACTTGTTTCCTCAACGCATTTGATTTGCGCACGGATTTGATTTGATTTGATTTGATTTGATTTGCAATCAACGGATTTGCGCACGCTCACTAGTCTCTAGTTAGAGCGCTCTGGCATGGCTTAGATGTACCACATGTGTGGCACATTTGAGTTGCCTATATAATGTAGGCTTCTCCATCCCGCTCATCAGCACTACACTGATGAGGCCCAATAGGCCGAAACGGTTCCGTCTGTAGTTATATATATATATATATATATATATATATATATATAAATATATATATATATAACCATTCAAATTCTAAGATAACTCTTATTTAACTAACGCTTTCACTTGAAAAGAAGGGAAAAACTGCAAGTTTTGCCGGAGCAGAAAATTTGCAGGAGTGGATTCAGCGTAAGTTGTGGGCTAGTTTAAAACTGTTGATTTAGGGATGAAATTTAAAAAGGCGGAAAATTTTTCTTTTATTTGAAAATTGTAATGATTTTCAATTCTATATTATCCTGGCTATAACGATACCTGTACAGTTAAATTCATTGTCGGTAAACCCAGTATCACACTTACAGACGAACACTGTCAGTATCACACTTGTGAATAACGACGTTTAATCTCAATATCAAAAGGATAAATTCTCGTTATTAGTTTGTAAACAATCAGAGCTTGCCATTCGCGCTAAGAACGACATCTGACGTCTGTATACCAATCAAAGATTTCCATTTGCGACAAGAAAAATTTCTGGTGTCAAGCGGCGCTGTGATGTCATAACCGTGTTTGTATAGCCTGATATAAACACGATAACTGACCAATCATTGTGTTCTTAATAGGAAACGTATTTTATAAAACTCGATCATTTTTCACTTTTCCTCTTTTCAGCGAAATTATGTATTAAGAAGTAATACTATAGATCGTGAACACTTGGAAATCGTGCGTTGGATAAATGAATATTTGTGCCCGCCAGTTTGATTCCATACTAACATGAATGCAAACCAATATAAATAGAAAAAAATGACAGACATATAAGAATATTTAAACTGGCAGCTATTTGCAGTATGATTGATTAATTTATCGTTTGTATCACATAAAAAATGTGATGATGTAGGACAGGTTTTTCCTCTTCCAAAAAATATAAAGGGAAAGCTGTTGAAACAGTTTTACATGAATGTATAAAGTCCTACAGGCTTACCAATTACGCATGTTTTATTATCAGATAACAGTGCAAAACCTGTTGGACAAGCACAGGAATAGCTATTATTTGGAGCCAGCAAACACAGATGACTACATCCACCATTTTGTTTACCACAGGGATTCTTTGATTCTAAAACAATAAAAAATAAGCAAATTTTGTTAACATAATCACTCTGTTCTGATAAAATTCTGCTCTTCCACCTCCAACACTAACTTTCAAAGTTAAGAGCTAAAATCTTTAACCACATGCACATGTGAAATATGCTCATGTTTCGTAATCTTAAAAAAAAATAATGAAAAAAATAAAAAGAGTAAAAAGAAGTTGATCAGCTATCGCTTGAACATGTAGCATTTTATGAACAGTGAACACTGTTAACACTTTCTTCATCGTAATTTTTCGCCAAGTAATGTTTATGAAATACTAAATATCTGAATACAATTTAAAGACACAACGAGAATCTATCGCAAAAAATGCCACTTTTGGCCATCCGGCCAAAAGTCGAACCCATAACATCGCCCACTTGTAAATATTTTCTTATTAGACTAAAATTTATTTTCTTGACGTTGTAATATTTTTAAGTAATTTAGGCAGCTATATTCTTAAGGCTTTTTCATATTTTGTTACATCTTAAATTATTAAAACAAAGATTTTGTCGTGGTGACAAATTTCAGTATCGCTTTGAAAAACGTCTTAACCATGGTGAATGGTTGTAGAAGACAGTTCTGAAATATTTAGTATTTACTTTCTCTCTGTGTGCTGGTTCCTGTCGTACTTTTACATTATTGTAATTATTGTATAATATTTTTTACCTTTCCATTTGATTGTAAATTTATTGTATTTTTCTTATTTAAGATGAATACCATTAAATTATTATTATTATTATCGTTTTCTCACGGTCTAGTTCTTAACTGGTTGGTAACTCACTACCAGGTTACATCCCGTAGCTTAAGGTAGTAAGCTTTCGTTATCTACTTAACCATTTTCTAATACTTTTCGTATTATTCGAGTTGTTTCTAGCAAACAAGATTTTTTGAGTAAGTTCAAAACTGTCCTCCATATTTATCCTTTTCAACCACTGAGAGAGTCTTTTTCCAGCCATTCC
This sequence comes from Heliopora coerulea, assembly GCA_030142905.1. NCBI lineage: Eukaryota > Metazoa > Cnidaria > Anthozoa > Scleralcyonacea > Helioporidae > Heliopora > Heliopora coerulea. Next base: position 101,835 of record JASJOG010000327.1, read on the forward strand.
TAACGCTCCAACAACAATCGGTTTGATAGTTACATTCCTTAATAGAGTCAACCTGGATAACAGTCTCACACGTTAACAAGGTACCGTTAGGAAAATTTTGCATGCAATTTCACGTACGAAAATTGTAATTTCTATGAAATTTTTTCAATTTCAAAGTAAATGGTTTGAACCTGGGAGAATAGTAACATGTTTGAGGAAGTTGATCGTCCAGGTTAGTGTAGTCTTGAGAAAGACTGTTGGTTGAAGTGACTGACGTTTCGACAGCCTTAGCGGCGGTCATCTTCAGAGTCAAAAGGAAAGTAAATGTCAGGTTCGCCTGTATTTGTATCCCAGATAAAAATACAGGCGAACCTGACATTTACTTTCTTTTTGACTCTTAAGATGACCGCCGCTAAGGCTGTCGAAACGTCAGTCACTTTCAACCAACAGTCTGTTTCAGTTTCGAAAGTGAAATATATTTTCATATGTGAATCTTCCACTTCATATGTAAAATACATGTTTCACATACCAAGATTTCAAATGTAAATTCTGAACCAGTTCATTTCACTCATGAACGAGATATTTTGTATGTGAAAATGTTCCCATTTCAAATGTGAAATGAAAATCTCATTTGTGTAAGTTTCAATTCCACGTTGAACGACTTGTGAAATGCAAATATGGTTTAGCGGGTTATACCGAAGTGCAGGGGAGGAAATTGTCAAGTTTCGAATGAAACCTTTTTCTGTCGTGGTGAAAACTTTTTGACATTGTTGAAGTGTATTTGCAATACACATAAATTTTGCTGCCCTCGCCATCTCACGGGTAAATAGACTCCGCACGCACAGACAGTAGTAATCTTGGTCCGGGCTTAGCGTAATTAGGCAAGAGAATTGTCAAAATTGCTATTTGGTATAGCTTTTTATTGCAATCTTAGTCCTGATGTTTTGTCTCCGTTGAAACAGAACATTAAATGGTTACTTCTGTCAAGAATGATAAAAAGATGAATTTTACTGTTTTTCAAATTAATTGCTCACCTTAAACGTTTAAGGTGGACGTAGAATGTATCCTATCACGCTTCTAACGTTTAGAGAACTGCCGATTAGTTAAGCGCAGCAATGTAAACTCACTCCCATTTCTCACCTTAAGAGTAGAGTATAAATTGTCACAACAGTTATGCAATTGGTTTTGTTACTGCATGAATAATACCTTCTCGCTGTCTTTTTAGCTCAAAAACTTTAAGATCCCATAACCGTCCGACTTTCTTCTTCACGACCAATGTTTCATTGCCAGTTTTCTTGAGAGAGGAAAGGATAGATTTATCATCGTAATCTGACCAGAATATTCGATCACCAAAAATAGTGATTGCAAAGGGATGTTGCAAAGATCCTTTAACAACTGTTTTACGACTTTGTCCATTGAAATCGGAACTTGCAATCCAATGCCAATAACTGTCCGACCAGTAAAGTCGTGAATCTTTATAGTCAATAGCTAAGCCATTGGGCTGTGTGATGTTAGTAGTTATAACATTTACTCTATTGGATCCATCCATTCCAGCACGAACAATCCGTTTCCCAAGAGTAAAGCCGTCAATCCAGAACATATACCTTAAACATCAATTTGATCTAATTTTAAGCACGATTTAGACATGTAATATTTGATATGATTTTAAATTTCTTTGGTCAAAGTAAATTCTCATAGAATTAAAAAAAACTTACTTCTATGTTTAACCTACCTCTAACCCTTACCGCTTACATCTAACCCCGATCCTTTACCATAAAACTTAACCTATAACCGAAACCCTGTACTTAATCCTTAGTCTTTACACTTAACCTAACTACCTTACCCCGAAACCATAACGCTACATCTCTAAACCCCTAATCCCTAATCCTAATCTAAACCCTAACCCTAAACATGTAACCCTAGCCCCTAATTCTAAACTCCCAGCTCTAAACTCTTAACCCTAACCTCTAAAGCTTTAACCCTAGCCCTTAACCCTGACTAGCACTCCCTTTACGTATTCTGTCCTGTCCGATTTTTCTAACTTTCATTCTTTAATTCTAATCAAAACAGTTCAAAGTATATAAAGGAAAAAGAACATAAATATTTTGAATTCATTTAAATTACAAAAAATATTTTTTGAATATATAAATAAAGGTATTGGGATTTTTCTGTGCATGTTCAAATGTTTGGGAGCAAGCTTTTCGAACATTAGCTGAGACACATGTCATAGCTTAACTTGAAAAAATGATAAATAACATTTGGCATATCATAAGCCAGAAAAGTAATGTTTTGACTATAACCGTGCTAATATTCAATGCAATGTACAATATCGGCATTAATTTCATAACTGCTTTTGAATGTTCACATGAAATCAAACAAATAGATCATATTCTACTTCTATTTTTATGACTTTTGTTTCCTATTCTTGTAAATTTTCTCCAAAGGCCAATTCACAGTTTCATTGCTAATGAGATAAGGTTATGGATAAAAATCCAATTCAGCGAAGCGAAAAGAAATTACTCTACAGGTTACAGTTATATTCCTACGTTTCATATAACTGGATTTTTGTTTTATTCAGGCTTCAACTAAATTAACTAAATTATCAATTAGGAAAATTAATGTTGCAAAATTTATCAAATTTAAAGCCAGACATTGTAAAAGGTATTTTCATTGTTGCTACTTCAGCCTCTTTTTAAGACTAAGCAAACTGCGTTTTATCCTCATGTAGATTTGAGTTATGAGTTAAAGTCTGAACCGGACTCAATTGGACATTTGTAGATCATAGAAGTGATACAATATTACGGTAAATGAAAATTTGAAACAAATTTAAACATTTTTAACTTAAACCGATTGCAGAAAACCGAACGTTTTCTTTTGAAATATGGCAACTGTCTGCCTACAAATTAGCGTGAGAAAATTCGTTCAACGCGGTTCGTGTTTACAGGCACCTAACAACGTGAAGTCCGCCCATAGCAACATAAAAGTTTTGTCCAATAAACTTCAACGTTTTAATTTTGAAACAACGCCTTAATTAAAGCACAGTGTCCAGTCGATTGCAAATACGGTAGTACAAACATAGGAAAATCTTGTAATAAAAATAGTCTATAAAATTGTTGGTAACATTTTGTGTTCTGAAAAGAAGCCAGTCAATGCTAGTTGGTTTGTGCTGCTGTGTTCGCGTACTACAGCCGAGGCTAGACTGCTGTTACTAATTCTCAACTCTAAATGACTACTAAAAATGCGTTTGCCGTTTGTTCAGGTAACCTGATTTAGGCTAACTCTTGTCGGAAATTTTTCAAATCTTACCCCTCCAGAAATTTTTGTATACGCTGCTGCAAACGAGAATTTCTAGCCTATGAAAATTATCCGGAAACCGGACATATTTTTACGCTACTCCGACGTGACAAGTGTTGTACCCAGTCTACAAAAATACCGTTCACGACACTACGTTTCGACACTCCGGTCTGGTGTCTGTCTTCATTAGCGACTTTCCGACCTAATGTCTTTATTAGGGGTGATCGCCCCTAATGTAGCCACCCAAGTCCTGTTATATTTAGGATAGTGGTTCTATTAGAGAGGGTCTAGAAAAGTTTAGCTATTCAAAGGAAGATAAAGATTAGGCCAGCTAAGCAACGTAATTATTTAAACGAGTGAAAGCTCATGTATAAAATAAAACATATTCCGAAGAATAAAGTCATCTTGAGAACTCAAGATATGAGTCAATGCAAGATAAAACTATTGTTGAAACTGTGATATTTCGACTTTATTCCAAAGTCATCTTCAGACAGAATGATAATTACAAAAACATGCCAGGGTCTATATACAGGAGGTGTGATGACATCATCGAGACAGAATTAGGAAACACTACCGGTAATCCCTAATTTACATGCTGAGATGTTGAGATGCTAAGTGCTAATTAGAAGTTAAGCTAAGTGCTAATTAGCGACTTTCCGACCTAATGTCTTTATTAGGGGTGATCGCCCCAAATGTAGCCACCCAAGTCCTGTCATATTTAGGATAGATGTTCTATTAGAGAGGGTCTAGAAAAGTTTAGCTATTCAAGGAAGATAAAGATTAGGCCAGATAGGCAACGTAATTATTTAAACGAGTGAAAGCTCATGACAGTGGCAGTTTCAAAAAATCAATCAAATTCAGAGAGGAATACTGTACAGTAGAAAGAATCAGTAAATTTTTCACCTTGACTGAGAAACCGTCTGAAGCTTGATCCTAATGCTTGGCTCAGCGTAAATGCCAAAAGCTCTATAAATTAACAAGACTGACGGCGCATGGAGTCTTAGCTGAAGTAAACGAGGGCATCGAAAAAATTTGCAGCTAGAAAGATGTGACAAAACAATAGCGTATCATGTTGAATTTTCACCCGGGGCGCTAGCATAAGAATTGCCTCCTCGATCCCACTAAAACAAACAAACAACATTCCGACAATTACGTAAAACCAATTCATCGCAGATAAAATTGAAACACACCGTGCAGTCACCATGGTCACGTTATCACGGCAACCATAAGTGCGCGCGTTTATCGCGCGACTTCTTGAAACACATTTACAGGGACCTTATGCATATGAACGCGACTCAACCATAATGGCTACGAGACCACAAACATGAGTTGTTACAACATTAAAAATAATTACCAAGCATGAGGAAAGCGAGCGAAAGAAAACATCCAAGAGAAGAAAGCAAACTGTGGTGGATTTGTCAGATCAACAAACGACGGTTAGAACATGGCGATTTCTACAATTCGGTTTAAATACAGAGTATGGATTAAAGACATTTTCGTCTTCTCCTTAATTCTTAATTCTAATACTGATACTAATGCTAATACTAATTTTGATAGTAGTGCTAATACTAATACTAATAGTAATATTAGTAGTAAAAGAAATATTAATAGTAATAGTAATAGTAATACTAATAGTAAAACTAATAGTAATACTAATAGTAATACTAATAGTAATTTTTTTCTTGTAATAATAACAACAATAATCTTTATAGAGAATCTATCAGTTAATCATACAATTAAAAAGTTGTTTCAATTGAAGAGAAGATTAAAATGTACCGACTTAAAAACTGTTCATTTACATTTCATCATATTGAAAATTTATATATATTAATTGTAATTATGGATACATAAAATTTAAAAAACTCCTAAGCGGCTTTCTGTATAGCCCAGTTCAATGTTTGCATCTAGATCCCGGTTTGAAACCGAGCGAGTACCTCTTATTGCCATCACAGCTGATCGTATCAAGGCAAAAGATAACGTGCATCGCATCCACGCAAGAGTTACACCATATTCTAGCTTTCGCTTCTGTGCAAGTAACTCGGCTAAACGTTTGTAGGCAACGGTTGTTTCTTTTCCCATTCTGCCCGTTGTTGAGAACACAAGTGGAGTGAACACAGCATATTCCACTTCCCTGATCCTGTCGCCATACTCCCTCTTCTTCGCCATCTCGTGTTGTCTATAGAGTGCTGGGATACTGGTGCTTCGGTAGCTCGACGCGTTTGGGTGGAAAACCCTAACATCAAAAAATGCATCTTGCTGCCTACTCCAGAATCCCTTTGCACTAATATCTAACCTTGCTTCATCTTGCTTGTTGGCCGTACGTGGTAGTATGATTTCACCAGAGAGTGGTTGAAGCTGTGGTTCTCTTTCTACATCAGGACATACTTCCGTCAGCCACTGGGTTGTTATATCTCTGATCTCCTTATACCTTACAATTGGCAGTCCACCATAGGGGCATATCATGGTATGGTCTGTTAAAAAAACTTTTCCACATTTGTATTGATGGGGTACGTTTTTCAACTGCCATCCATATCGTAAGTTAAGCGCATCACGGAATTCCCCTTTATTTAAATTGAAACCATGATCTTGTAAAGGCAATAACGACAACCACGACGATGATCCTTTCTCACAAAGTAGATCCATCATTCTTTGCTTTGGTATAGACAGGCTTTTTCTAGTTTCTTGAACCACACTTTTAATTTCCTGTTGCTTTAAACGACGCAAGTCTGTCTTGATTGATTGTAGTTGCGGTTTATTAAAGGATTCCTTCTGTTGAACAATCAAATCTTTAAGTGGTTCGCTGATCTTTTGTGAAGTAAGGTATTCTCCACTTACACTGGTTACCGGGTTGATGATATTTGGATCACCATGACGAATGTGCAAAGAGAGAAGTCTCCTTTCATCAGGATTGCATTGACCTCTACCAGTTAATGCAGGAATAAACATTTGATTGATCACATCTTCTAATGGCTTGAATAGTGTCTTAACGCCATTTTCTCATAATGCATTGGGTCAAGGCAGCATACGCAGATTGGGGATAACGATCTGCTATCTTAGAAAGATTCTCAATTTCCTCAACAAATTCTTGGACTTTGTTCGATGTGTATTCTTCAGCAAAATGTGTTGAACCTATCGTTGATCCAAGCATTTCATGTCCTTCGGTTGTTAATTTAATTCCTGTTCCTTCAAATACTTTAATTGCTTCCACTTAAAACTGTGGTTAAACAATGAGATGTGTTTTATTTGCATTCGGATAATATCCCATCTGTGGGCCGACGGTTGATAGACACTGCCACCACCTTCTTAATGGATTGATTTTTCTACCACCTGTAGAATCATCGGCGAACCATACTTGTTTCACACTTGGCTCATCTGATCTTAATCTTCAAATTAAGGGTGTTACAGCTAGAGCGTACATCGCCATTGCAAAGGATCTTCCTGAGTGATTCCTTCCGATGATTCAATTTCTCTTCCTCCGGTCACGAATAACCTCACCGGGATTTGGTAGGTATTATTCAGTACAGTCGATATTGCAGGACAGATCCCTCCAACGTTGGGCAGCGCAACTTTTCGGTTGATTGTATTGAACGCATTATTTGCATCTACCAATAATACTGCTTCTGTCTCATCTGATGACATAATCTCATTCATAGCATGAACTGCTGCTTCACAACCAGCTTCGTCTCCTGCACATGCTTGTAGTGACCCCGCGGCTTCTTGGATATCATTTCTAATAACCTTCAAAATGGACTTCGCTGTTATACGCCGTGGAATTTCTCGAATGACAATCGGACGTACTCCCGGATTTTTGTTAAGTGGTATTAAACTGCATGCCACAAATGATGGTAAACCTTCTTGATGGACAAATGAAGTACGTAGGCGTCGTGGTATTCCAGCAAGCGCGTTACATCAATCCACCGAGGGACTCTTGTATGAAGAACAAAAACGGCGCCAAGCATATGGATCAAGTCCTGACGGGCAAGCAGCGCCTTGTGTCTTATTTGCGGCTATCTTAATTGATTCTCCGGTAATTCTTTCAAAAATAATAGGATCGTGATGGATTTCGTCTACCTCAGGGTCTGTGAGAAGTGTCTCTGGAGCTGCAGCTGTTCCTTGCGGATGCTTTTCTATCAAAACTTCTTGTGTCGTTTTCCACTGAATATCGCCGTTCTCATTCTCACCCACTGGAATTAATGTATCTATGTTTAAAAGACCTCTTTTGTTAGCATTAGAGATTAATCGAACCGCCTGTCGTGACTTTCCTTGCAGCATTAGTCGGTTAAACCCCTTTGCAATATTTTCCATCTTTGCTTTAGGTACGGCATTTGAAGAAAGATGTTTTTGAATACACCTTCCTTCAGAGATTAATCGATTAATCTTTCTTTCGGTCCACAAAATCATCCTGCGTTCTAAACACGCAATGTGTTCCTTTGTTTTGCTTTTGGCGTGCGGCTTTTGTAATAATAGGCATTGCATGACTGAACATGCCTTAAGAGCAATGCATTCCAAAGCCGATTCATCTGCATAGGCTTGATATAATTTGGATAATTCTTTAATAAATACTTTTCCGGTTTTTCCAGATGGTAAAAGGAAGATATTTCGTCTCCACTTTACCATTTCCGCATATGCCGCCTCTATACGTTGTACAAATACTTCTCCACTTAAGTCACCCCAATGAAATTGCACTGACTTGTTGACATGTTCGTCTGGTGAAGCATGATTTGCATTTCTTATTTCCGCAGTTTTGTAAATTTCCTCCGGAACACCAGAGTTTTCTTCTTGATTTATCTCTGGAAATTCACAAGTTGGTCGTTCCACAACATCAGTAGTTTCATTGTTCGTATTTATATCTTCACTAACATCCATATCTTGTTGCCGGTTTCTTCCTTGAGCTTTCAATACTTGAGCTGCCTTATCCTTCAGATTTTGCTCTGTTAGGCCTAATGAAGCGTACCCTTTTTCTTCCCACAACAACCCTCATTATCTCCATATATCCTTTCCTTAGATCATTCTGGCTGCTCTGCTCTACTAATGCTCTTTCTCCACAACATAGGAGATCTGATACCATTTCCTCGGTCCATTTAATTCTTTTCGATGTTGTATTCCGTCGTTTAGGTGGCATCTTGTAAGTATTATCTGGCTGTCCAACTGTGCAGTAACGTCTTCTCCTCGCTTTGACTGTTTAACGGCTTCCGTGCAACAAGCGTAGCTGTGTTTTTATTCTTAAACTTATAAACAAGTCAGATTTTTATCACCATAGTTCCGTTTGCTAACACTACACTGCTCAAAACTTCGTCATCTCGGAGCACAAAATACTGCGACCATCATGGACCGCATGTTCCATTAACATTCTAATACTAATAGTAATGTTAATAGTAATGCTAATAGTAATGCTAATAGTAATACTAATAGTAATACTAATCCTAATCCTAATCGTAATACTAATCCTAATACTTATACTAATACTAATGCTAATACTAATACTAATACTAATAGCAATACTCATAGTAATCCTAATCCTAATCCTAAACCTAATACTAATACTAATACTAATACTAATACTAATGCTAATACCAATATTAATACTAATACCAATACTAATAATAATACTAATATGTTTTATATTAAAAACCACGGTACTATTTCTCTAATAGAATATTTACAGAGAGGAAATGGTCATCTTTCAATAGGCCGTGGATAAGTCATAATATTTAACAATAAGTCATAAAACAATAAGTCATAATATTTACACTAAACAAAATCATAATATAAATTATAAGTTCTTAATTTTGTCTTTAAAAATTTGAATCGTTGCTGCATTGTTAGGTTATTTAGTAGAGTTTTCTAAGCCACTGCACCTCTATGGCTAAAAGATATTGTATTGTAACTGGTGTTAGGCTCAGGTGGTAGGAATGCATATCTGGATTCTCTCGTCTGGTATTCATGCACCTGATCAACTTTCATAAAAAGATTAGCAAAAGCACTCAGTAACCTTTCGTGATTAACTTTGTACATTAATGTATATAGTTGATGACTTCTTTTTATATCCTTGGTGCAGAGTAGAGAGCGTAGTTGCATGCAAACAAGTCTGATTTTAGCCAATAAGATTGAAGCAACCAAGGTCAAAAGTTCAACATGTCGAACTACCAAAGTGACCAACTTTGTCTGCCAAAGCAATTCACTACGTAACCGCTCAAAGCAGTGGCTTTAATCGCGTATCTACGGCGACTGCACAACATATGTTTCGCCCTTTACATATATGCGCAACTTCCACTGACCACTGACATGTGAAAACATGAAAAATCTATTTAAAATTTGTAAATACTAAAGTAAAAGCTCTAGTGGTACCTGTCGTTAATAAATTTAAACGTTCATGATAAGGCTCTGTTCATAGTTCATGCTTCACGTTGAATATCAATATTCAGAATTATACCAACACTCAAGCAATTTCTGTTAAAAACGAAGTTCATTCAGGCTATCCTACATAAATGATATAACCTAATTAAAATAGTAAGAGGATCTTTTGAGTCTTTAAGAATTAAGACAATTTCCTCTCTTTCAACGAGGTAAAATCTCTGATTACGTGGTCAAAATTTATTTCTATCGTTACACGCTTTTATATATTTATAACAGAGCTAAACTTGTGATTCGCATTTTACTCAAACTAGACCTGAGATACGTCTTCACGAACTTTAGCCTAGCTTCGTAAATCACCTCTCAAAAATTAGCGCTGATACACATGATGAGGAAAATTTCAAACATTGTGATGAAATTAGGGAGACTTTCCACGACCCTTACTTGTTTATCCATGGCAAGAAAGCGGTAGCATTCACACCTTACTCCCCAAAACCTTGGTTGTGCTCACGAAGACTTCTGCATGTTTTAATCGTTAACTTCCGTCTTCAGATGGTTACAGGGGTATAGAAAAGAGAAGGGCATGGGAAGTGCTGCACCCTTCAATGTTCAGTCGAAACTCGTAGCACAATAGAAGTCCTCTCAGCAAAGTTTTACTTTTGGAGAATAACCTAGGAAATCATATAACGATTGATTTTGGGTAAAATTTCCAACGCTAAATTGTGACGAAAATTCCCAAGAATAATTTTGGAGCTTCCTGACGCACATAAACTTACCAACTTCTGATGAATTTACAGGTTTTCTTTTATCGTACCTTGATGTAATTTAATAGGGTGCGATGCCTTTTCAGTTTGCAATTTGTGCGAATGCTAGCTAAAGTTGAAAGATCCACAATATTTGAAAAGCTTTGAAAGTTGGATTGTTTTTTTGCGCGTTGTATGTGGTTTTAAGAAAAATAGATTGAAGAAACCAACTCAGTTGTTTTATAGCATATCGGACCATGCCCACTTCATCACTTTGTCGGCAAAATATAATCATGCACCCCTCCCACCGTCGAGGCTTCGTTATGTCCCAGGCTGGCTGATTGCGTCCTTATTTACTTTAATAATAATTACAATAATAAAATTTCTGCTTATGTATATTCAAGGAGTTTATTCATGGTTCACTTTCTGGAGGACTAATTTTGGAGAGAAATTTCCACGTCAAAAATACTATGTTTGCTTTTATAACTTAGTTGTTTTCATTATATTCATAGTAAACCCATGGAAACAAGATGAACACCACTCGGTCCCTGAGTAAAATTCCAATGACTTTTCTAGACTCTTTTTACATGGGCAATTTTGTACGTTGCGATTGTCATCCTTGTCTATGCAATAAACCCATAAAAAACACTGTTGATTCGCTCCAGGTCGTCCTCCATGCTCTCATCCTCGATGCTCCTTAATGCATGTGCCAAGATTTCAATTGCTATTCACAAAATTGCAAATGTCAACGTTTCTTAAGGATAGTTTAAAAGTTAGTGGACTTTACTTATCACAAATAACAAAGGATTTTGTTTCCGACTTACAGTGAAATATAGTTAAACAATTAGGTTATGGATGGTAGAATTTAATCATAAAATAACACAATATACAAAACAATAGCTTTAATGAAACCCTGTACCATTAAGAAATTTAAGGTAATCATTTAGGGTCATTTGTACACAAATATTGTACTCGTAAGTCTAGCAGTACGTGATTTTGACCCATGTATTCTGTTGTCAAGCATTTCGGTCAATGACTCAAAGTTTGTTACAGAAATGAAGATTATTTGATATTTTTTCATTTTAAAAAAACCAAAAACACCACTCTTATAGAAGTGCCGTCCGGAACGTTGCACCCCACGCCCCTCATCCGTATGTCACTGGACAGGAAATCAACTTGATATCATGGATAGTAACCTGAGTCTGCAGACCTAGTTACCTCTAAACATCTCAGCATGTGTCTACTGACAAAAGCTTTAGGTGTTACATTCTTCATTCGAACACCGAAGTTTTACTGAGGTATAAAAGTACAATGCTGAGTAGGAAATGTTAAAAGACGAGTAAAAAGGATCAAAGATCAGGGAAACGCAGAAACTAATGTATGAGAGAATTTACTAAAATTTCGAAGGACTTTCGTTGGATTGAAGAGTGAAATTATATGTTGTACAAAAATGACTCATATGAGATTAAAAAGTCAACAACAACTTAACAAAGGAGATATAAATGATGGAAGGTTGTTTGCTATCTTAAACCTCAATCGGAAAACTGAAATGTGAGGGAGTAGATAAAGAAAACCTAAGGAAATGTTAATAAAGGTCAACATAAAAAAAAGAAAAAACCCAAGGGAATGTAAAGAATGCAAACCACTGTCTTTATCCACTCATGCCAAATAAACTCAGTTTCTGACACTTTTGACTTTGTGCTGAATTACTTAGGTGTCAAGCCAGCCATTACGAATATTAGACTTGGCCGGATAAAATGTACAAGATTTTTAATAAAGTAAATGGTTTGAACCTGGGAGAATCATGATATGTTTGGGGAAGTTGATCGTCCAGGTTAGTGTAGTCTTGAGAAAGACTGTTGGTTGAAATGACTGATGTTTTGACAGCCTTAGCGGCAGTCATCTTCAGAGTCAAAAGTAGAGTAAATGTCAGGTTCGCCTGTATTTGTATCTGGCTCGTGCGTGATAAGTGCGTAAAATGCAAGCAACAGTAAATCGATTGAATCAATTTTGGAAGCGGACAACGCTGTGATGAAAGGAGAATCTTCAACGAAGTTTGCCCAGAAACGTGATGGAACAAAGAAAGGTATCTCTTGCCTACTTCCTAGTCGACTTAGAACATTGAAATACCAACATATACTAGTTTTTAACCTCCTTATAATATTTCTCTAAATTCACTGCTAAGCCGTAAACTTTCAAAATATGCACATTTTCTGACGGAAAAGAAAAAACAAGACGAAATCCTGACTTACCCATGTATTGGATCTACAACAATACAAATAGGTTCATCCAAGTTTGTCTTTGAGAAGAGGATATGGCGTTGACTCCCATTTATATTTGCCACTTCGATAAATTTATTATATGAGTCAGTCCAGTATATCTTCTCTGTGAGCCAGTCAACAGCCAGTCCTTCTGGTCTGACCAGCCCAGTGGAAACAATGACTTCTGACTTACTCTCTTCATTCAAAAACTTCCTTGTAATTTTTGAAGGACGGTGTTCTTCCCGGGCTTCCGTCCAAAATAGCATTTGTTTCTTATGCAAAAATCCGACAGCATATGCATTTTCCAGTTTGTCTACCAGAATTGTTTCATTTTGAATTATGGTCTGATTTTGATGGTGGTCATACACGTTTGTCCTAAGCCATCGAATATTGAGGCCATTTGTGTAGAGCAGGTTTACAGTCGATACTACTAGTCAAAAATTAGAAATGAGTGATACCGGTTAATTGCATTTGGTCTGAGCATTATTCCTAAATGAAATAAAAACTAGCAAAGTAAATCAATACGAATGAACAAATTCAAAGCGTTTACTGCTTCGTGATTTAATTTGCATCTACTTCGTATGGCAAGAAACTGTAAGCAAGAACATTCACCATGCGTTATGACATGTGGTGTTCCAAGGATCACTAATCTAGGGTAGCAAACTAGGGACATGAATAATATAATAAATATGAAAATCTATATCTAAAATCTATTAATTCCCACAAGAAAGTGCATGTGCGACGTTAATCCAAGCAGTCAAAAGAAATACGAGAAGTTTCAGGGCTCAACAGCTGCCTTGGAGTTAAAGTTAGTTACGCGTTACAACTTAAAATAATTGTAGAAAAATGTATTCCACGCATCGAAGGAGAAAGAAAATGAACAATCGTAGACAACCGATCGGAAGCAACGTAAACTGAATTCTACTTCCTCTGTTAACTAAGTTATAACTAGCTCGTATACGTTGGCTTGGCATAAATTAATCATCTATTTTTCCATCTATTTTTCCTTATAGGTGTTGACACAGCATCCCTGGCTCCTCCGAAAACCGGGCGTTTTATTGTGTATTGTGTTCGCGCTTATGACTGGAGCTATTCAACTATCATATTACAGCTCATTGATACATTGATTAAATATTCATCACCAATCTCCGAATTCTCCTAGTCGGAATACGGCTTCCTCCCTGTCTCTCCCATCGGTTACTCTACCGGTGATGATACATTAAAAAAAAACCCAACAAAATTATGAAGACGGCTTTGATCCTATAAAGTATTACATTTATGGGTCGTTTTTCGGAAGACGACATTTGGCAAGCTTTCAAGCGCCGTCTAATCAAGTAAAGCTGTGTGTAAATAAACAATTACTCGATTTAGTCTCAGTCGAGAATACTTCCACGAAGTTAAAGGTTGTTTTTGTTTGATAAGCTTTCGTTCTGCTCATTCGGGACGTCTTTTGAGCATAAATGCTTTTTTATTTGACTACGTCAACTAAATTTACACGCGACGTGCACTTGTGGTACGGTACGTTGTGACACAAAAGATATTAATTTAGCTAAACATAGTCATTGGATGACTAAGATTTATGTTATTGCTTCAGAATTTTAAGGTCACGTGATCTTGAAACTACACGGTCGGCTTCTCGTGTTATTAAAAGTACAGTTAAAGCTGTATTTTGAGGTGTGCTTTTCGCTCTACTTTTCGTATGTTGCTAGGCCATGCCGGGCGGAAATTGTAGTCTTTACGGCGGTAGAAATAGTAGGCGGACTCCAAATGTAGCTTTTGTTAAGGTTCCAACAGTGAAGAGCAGCGATAGAGACATCACTAAGGAAAGAGAACTTAGCGAAAGAGCCGCATGAGTTAAAGTTCTCACAGAAACACGAGTTCTAGATGCGGATCTTCAGTGCCCGATCGACCGAAATACTATTCACTTTTGCGAAATTCACTTCAAAAAAGAAGATATTAGCAGGCGTGAGATGGTATTCTTTTTCTTGTTAAAATAACCAGTGGCGGATTTAGGGTCCCTCAAATAGGTCAGCCGACTAAGGTGACTATCACACTATTCTAAGATATCACATTGATATCTTAGAATAAGAAAAAAAGAAATACAACTACAAGCAGAATCACAAGCTCGATCTTCTACGTACATGTCAGAGCTACCAACTTGCAGTTCAATCACTTATGCATTGCCAACTTCTGGTGTTGAAAATCTTTATCTTTTAGCACGAGTAGCCAAGACCGAGTTAGACAGTAACGTAACGAATCCCAAAGATTGTTCTGCCCTTAAAATCTTAGCTGAGGTTTGCCATCAAGTGAAAAACAATTGTGAAAAACAATTTAAAGAAAAAGATGATGTTATACAGGAACTCAAAAGTTGTGTTGAATTGTCTACAGAGCGAGATCTGAATGCTACAAATGTGAAGAGAAATCAGTCAAAATTAAAGTTTTATACAGGTTTTACAAATACTGAACTTTTTGTTGTTTTGATTTTGTCGCCAAAGGGCAGTTTACACAGCATAGTCAAGCCGCCTTGTGCCTTGAAGATCAATTCCTACTGGTGTTTATTCGAATGAGATTGGGCCTTTCAGAAAAACTTTTATCGTTTCTGTTCAGTGTAAATATTTCAACTGTTTCAAGGATTTTCCTTCCCTGGATACAAGCCCGGAGCTGGCTCTCAATTTCGGGGGGGGCACTGCCGCACACATAGCCACGACGTGGACCAAAAATTGAGCTGGGGGTCTGTAGTCGTCTTTGGGGGAGTTGTTCCCGAGGGGATCCTGGTCTCATTCTGGGGAAATTTTATAAATAAGTTTTTCTTTTTTTTTGTTTGTAGGGAGGGCACGACTTCCATTATATTGTGGTTGGGGGGGCATTGCCCCCCCAGGCCCCCCCTCAGCTCCGGGCCTGCCTGGATACAAGCAATGTATAGAAGATTTAAACTTCTCGATATATGGCCAACTAAAGATAAAATAATTAACACAATGCCAACATCTGTTGCACTAAAGTACCCATCTTTAAGAGTAATAATTTACTGCACAGAGATAAAAATACCCAAACCCAAAGGACCAGCCAATCAACAAATTACAAAAATTGCAACACAGCTAAAGCACTTGTAGGAGTATCACCAGCTGGGGCCATTTCATTCATATCAGACCTTTATGGTGGTAATATCTCAGACAAAGAAATTACAAAAAGGTCAGGACTGCTAGAATTAATGGATCCTGGAGATGTTATTATGGCAGACAGGGGCTTCTTTATTGAAGACATTGCTAAGCCATGTAATGTTAAGGTGAATATCCCACCATTTGCTGATTCCAAACATCAATTTGAACTACATGAAGTTGCCTTGGGCAGAAGAATTGCCAACACAAGAATTCATGTTGAGAGAGACATTGGTCAAATCAAGGAATACAAAATTCTAAGTGTAATATCTAAAATATGTTATCGTTATACGTTGAGGTGAGTTATGGGAGACAAGCCGAAAGTTGTAAGTAGTACGTTGAGAAATATAAATCTAAGGAGACAGAGGGATTGAAGTAAGGTTGTGTGTTTGTGGACGACAGAAACCCAAAGCTTACCGACTTGTATGCGAAATAACGGACGTACTTTACTGAATTCGCGACAATTCGTTGAATAATGAACATCTGGTCATCTGAGAGTCAATACAAACTCAGAACGTAACATTGTAATAAATATGTTAATAACACTTACCCAGAGTATAATTTAAAAAGAGTAGAAACGGCACTATTAACTTCATCCTGCTTTGCCTAATGTTCCAAATGCATCAGAGATCGAGTAGGGTAGAAATGTATTTTAATTATGCATTTGCTGTCAAAGACGTCTCCCCTTCAGAAGTTAAATCATCAGGTGTTAAAAGAAATGTTGCGTACCGACCGGAAAGAATTTAAACTCTTGACTTTATCTTCCATTAACACTCAACGACACAGAGTTTGTAGGCCGAGTTTGAGTGGTATTATCAAGCCGATTATACATTTCCACACTTCCTTTTCCCTTGACAAGATAATTAACAAACACGGTTTTTAATTTCTCATTTTGAGTTCCGGTTTGAATGCGTTGCATTAAATTCAATGTCTAAACTGAAGCTTCCCACTCATCTTCCACTGGATATTCGTCGCACTAAATAGCACGAATTAAAAGCGACGACACTTCAACGTCTGAATCAATCAATATAACAATAACAGGCTATATGCATCGGTAGCTATTCAACACAGGAAGTCATTCTTTGTCTCTAATGTATATCCTAAACGTGATGTCTCTCTACTGATTTCAAAAATCTCTTCCTCATTTCCACACTTCCTTTTCCCTTGACAAGATAATTAACAAACAAACGTTGGCTTGACATAAATTAATCATCTATTTTTCCATCTATTTTTCCATATAGGTGTTGACACAGCATCCCTGGCTCCTCCGAAAACCGGGCGTTTTATTGTGTATTGTGTTCGCGCTTATGACTGGAGCTATTCAACTATCATATTACAGCTCATTGATACATTGATTAAATATTCATCACCAATCTCCGAATTCTCCTAGTCGGAATACGGCTTCCTCCCTGTCTCTCCCATCGGTTACTCTACCGGTGATGATACATAAAAAAAAAACCCAAGTAAATTATGAAGACGGCTTTGATCCTATAAAGTATTACATTTATGGGTCGTTTTTCGGAAGACGACATTTGGCAAGCTTTCAAGCGCCGTCTAATCAAGTAAAGCTAAGGAGACAGAGGGATTTAATGAGTAATTTAATGAGTTATTCAGACTTATTAAACCCCCAGAAAAGGATTTTCCTATGTTTAAATATTAAGGCGGTATGGTACTCTTGGAAATATAATTTTTAAATTTGAGTTTTTCTCAACATATTTCTGGTGTAACAGATAGGAAATAAGTTACTGATGCAAAATCAGCCAGTTATGAGTATCTTGTTTCCATGGTAACCAAGATACTACCCCATATGGTGAAATTTAGGACACTTATGCCAAAAATTATAGAGATTAAAGTAAAGACTAGACAAATACAAAACTAAGTTTAATAGAGCCTCAATACATGTACCCATGACATGAACCTAAAAAGAGAAGTGATTAGAAGCTTTAAGTCGTGAAATTTTAATTTATTTGTAACTGCTTCAAAATACAGTTCGATACAACAGATACAGTGATCGTTTCTTTCAAAAACTATTTCTTATATGGGTGATTGTTCATGTTCACATCATAGACCTAATTGTTGTTGACAAATGCTGAAAATTTAACACCAATTGGACAAATATTAAATGCAGGAGAGTTTTTGGCACTGAGCAAGACAGCAAACTGAGAAAATTGAGTTTAAAATTTTCAAACAAATTTTTAAGAGGATCAACGATACATTACAGACCAAATAAAGTAAAAAATCTGTTAAAATGATCCTGTTGAATAGGTTTCCCCTTCTCTCTCCTGGTTCTTGTCTCCTTGCCTCTTCCTTTTTGCTCCGAGGAACTTCCTGCGTGATTTTACAACATCTGATGGTTTGTAGTTCGCTCTGCTTACACGAAGGGAATCTGTTTGTTGAAGTCCAGCAAGACAAAATGCTCCTGGATTCATTCTCAGCCCTTCCAAAATCTCAACAGTAGCCCTCCCACCAATGTTAAAGTGGGCCACTGCATCATACACTCCTAGCCTAAAAACATTGGCTCCGACTATCTCCGACAAACGGCCGCTTGTCAGTGGAAGCACAATGAAAGAGAGAAGCAAGGATATTGCTTTTCATTTCAGCAAGGTTTCCAGTGGTGCTTCTTATGCCAATGCCACAATTAATTATTATGGCAATGCCGTGCTCGTCTCATGCATGAATGGAGCGGCTTTTCATTTTTCAAAATTACTCATCCAACCAGGGGCGGATCTAGGGTATTTCATCAGTAGTTTCCAACCACGCTCCCGAAGCGCCACCATGGTTGGCGCCGAGCGAGAAAACTTTTAAAATTTGGACCCTCTAGATCGTTGGAAACGACCTTTCTAGGATCTTATCTCCCTTTTTCGATGGGGTCGTTCTGGTCCATGCGATTGGGTTATTTTTAAGACCCCATGACAACCAGTGTCAGTGAGTTATTAAAAAGCGGCCGAGTCACCAGAGCTTTAGATCCATGCGATCTTAAATTATTTAAAACACTTATGTACTTTTTTTCACAATTAAACTTCCGACGAACGAAAAGTTGTTTTGAAAATATTGATTACTGCATAGATATTTGAATATAGATTTATATTCGATTTTAAATAAAACTAGTTCCGTAGATTTTTTGGGGGGGAGGACCGTCCCCCTTCATGTACTATTGGGAGGCTGCTTACCTGATTCAGTAAGTGCACAAGAGTTTTAGGGTAACATTAGATGTGAGCCATCCATGCCAGCTGAACTTGATGTTACCTTGATAATCTACAACTCCAGAATGGAGAGAACATAAAGTATTAAAAATGTTTTGATTACCACTTACAAAGATAAAAATAAATACACTACTTCCCTTTTTTTCATTCCATGGACCAGCAGAATTCAACAAACATAACACAGGGTGAGACCATAGATAAAGAGAAACCATAAATTAAGACAAGTATTATAATTTATACTATAGTATTAGTAGACAACAATGAATACATGCTATCACTTGCCATTTTCATCTTATGGTCCAGAAAGGCAGATTCATGTTCCAAACAGCAACAACAGCTGCATAAAGAGGATAAAATGATAAATAAATACGTGATAAATAGGCCACTAAATAAGTAAATTGATTTATACCTGGCATTCAGATTTTCAAATTTGTACCATCCAATATAACTTCATGACACACAACATCACCTAAACTGGCTACAAAAGCAGATCAACAAATTTTTATGTTAAACATGAATTAACAGGCCACTAATAAATAAGGAAATTCATTTTACCTGGCAGTTTACATTGATTTCTTCAAATTTGTGTTCTTATAAATTTGCATCTTGTGACTAGTTTCAGAATCCACCACCACCACAAGAACAGCTGAAAAAAGAAAACAGCAAACCTTAATATAAACACTCAACTAGTGAGCTACTAATGAATTGATTAAATAATTTATACCTGATATCTCAGGTTCTTTTGAAAAACTTTAACAACAGCAGGTTTCAGTAATCAGTCAACCATGAGAGTGAGTATCCAAAGAACTGGCAAACACATGTAGCAAACTGACACAAGCTTTTGTGTTTCTGTACTGTTCTCCATCAGTTTAAGGATTAAGAAATCCAGATGGCTCACAACTCACAAGTACTCTAGAAACTGCTAGTAGCTACACATAACAATGTATCTAATCTTCCAAAATATTTGCCATTCTCATTCTCCTGGGGTGTAAGTTTGCAAATAGATCAATAAGTTCATTACAATCCAACTCAATGTCTGCATGAGTGTGCATAAGTGCCAAGCTGTTCAGTCTATCATGGGTCATTGTATTCCTCAAGTAGTTTTTTAGGTTTCGAAGAGTTGAAATGGATCTTTCACAACTCGAAGATGAAATTGGGATGGTTGCCAGCACTTGGAGAATTGCAAAAATATTTAGAAAACATTCTTTATCAACAAACTTTAAGGTACTGCTTAGTCTGTAAGGAATATCTTCCCTTTTTGCTTTCTTTTCATTCCATAATCTCTCCCACAAGATAAATTCTGCCTCTAAGCCAGCAATGTTAGGTATGTCCTGTCTGTAGCTCTCACAGAATTTCATTACATTGTTTTTCCAGTCCAGTGGGTGTTCAAGCAAATGAGATGGAATTATTGACAACCCCTTATAGCAAACATACACTTGATCTTGAAATCTGATGTCTAGTCGTTGAAGTGCATGGTCCAGGAACACTCTGGTCAAATTTATCTTATAATAGTCCTCTGGTGTTTGGACTGGAGCATTGGGTCGATGAATTTGTCTGTTAACTATCCTTGGCATACTGGGATCAATATGAATACTGTGTGCCAATTCAACTGCCTCTATGAAGAGTGAATGGTGTCTTTCCTCAATGTAGTCTTGCATGTCTGTCAAGGCAGATTCCAATCTTTTAATCTCTTCCTTTGCTTTCATAAGATCAATTTCTTTTCTCTGCAGCTTGACTGTCAGGGGTCTGGTCAAATCCAAGATGTGTCTGACAATCACAAGAGTAACAATAAAGCTGAAATTGATAGCATTTACCAAGGCCTGGGCATCATCCCTGCTGTTGTGGTTCCACTGTTGATTACCAAAAGCATCTCTATTTAATGAGATGTCTTCTAAGGTAGAGACAACTGGCAGTAGCAATTCTACAATTCTGTCCATTCCATCTATGCGTGCAACCCATCTGGTCCTGCAAACATCAATGACCACATGGTGGTTACTCCGAGGCATTTGGGCTTTAACCTTCTTAATCAGGTACTCCTGTCGCTTTGGAGAGTTGCTAAAAAAGTCAGACAGTTTCTTTACAACACCCATCATGTTTCTAACAAGGGTCAGAGAGCAGGTGTCAGCTATACACAGGTTCAGGCGATGATTTAATGAACTAATGCCATTTCCACTCAAGCGTGGAATTGAAATGCAGTATAAATTAATATTCACGCAAAAACAATCTGTTAAACCAAGCGTAAATCCAATGAAATTTCAGAAAAATCACTTGTATTCTTCTGAATTCGAACGTAGATCGAAGCAAATGAGTG
The DNA here is from genome assembly GCA_030142905.1 of Heliopora coerulea. Taxonomy (NCBI): domain Eukaryota; kingdom Metazoa; phylum Cnidaria; class Anthozoa; order Scleralcyonacea; family Helioporidae; genus Heliopora; species Heliopora coerulea. Next base: position 123,135 of record JASJOG010000327.1, read on the forward strand.
AAATTACACTTATCAAATAGTGTTCTGTTTCAAACGACTGTTATGGAACGTCTAACGAAACAGAGGGACCTAAGAGGGGTAGGCTTGGCTTTTTATACTTTTCTCGGTAGTTTCCTCAGTAGTTTCCGAAAATTCCGGCCAATCAGCGACCGAGCTCAGTAGTTTCCAACCACTAATCTCAATACACATAGGAGTGCTCAGTAGTTTCCAAAATGGTTTCCTAGTAGTTTCCAGCCTTCCACTTAGTAGTTTCCAGATTTCGATAGATTGAAGACATTTCTTTAAAGTGCCTATGACACGAATTTTTTCAGACCATAATATTGTAGATTAGACTGTGCTAAAAACGAATTTGAAAAGCAGAAATTCTAGAAGTAAATAGAAAAAAAGTTATAAAGCTTTAGAGATGTCTGCTTTAGCGTTAAAATCGGGTTCACTACACGCGCGGTCAAAAAGTGTCGAATTACTTATTGTGACGTAAAGAACAGGGCACATGTTTCAGGAAGAGTCACGAATATGGATGAATGCAATGTTTCTATCGCTAAACAAAGACGTTGTAAGACCTTTTGTGTTGCTGGTGGACCAAATAAAGTATCATGCACAAATAGTGGTGATACTCAGGGGATTTCCATACATTGTTTTCCAAAAGACCCAGCTGTGAGAAAGAAATGGGTGCAATTTGTTAGGCGGCATCGAACGGATTTCGATCCGTCCAAATACTCAAGTAAAATCTTTTTATGTTTTGCTCATTTCGCTGACAGCTGCTTTACGAAGCGCTTCGCTAAGGAACTTACAAGTTTTGATTCACGTGGTACAAAATGCTTTTTGGCTCGGGGCTCTGTGCCAACGATCGACACGGCGGGATCATCAGATACTGATTGCAATGAAACAATATCGACCAAAGAAAAAAGATTGGTAAATATTTATATAGTGCAAATTCTTCCGTTCATTGCTTTCAGCATAACCAGTTGAACCGCCAGTTCTGTATTTTTCCCTTATTTGGTTGTATGTGCATGCTGGCAAAGGTCTTGTGTTTTCTGGACCCATGTAACCAAACAACCAGCGAGCAAGCCAACGATATCCCACGGCACGAAGATACCTTAATGAATCAAAGGTATAAATTCATTTGATTGTAGCGTTGCCAAGATTACTGACATTTCTTTAATAGCAACTTTATTTTAATTTATATCCTTACGCCTTGATTGAAACCGAAGAACGACGTCGATAACTTCTCCCATGCTTGTCTTTTAGCAAAGGACCGACTTGAAGGAGGACCGTTTCGTTAGTGAGGGCTTCGTAATCTTTGTGCAGCGTTACACATGATATCTTTTCAATGCTGCCGTCAAAAGTTAGTTTCCCCAGCGCCTCGGTTACTTCACGACAGCATCTATACTCTCGAGCACCAACCAAATGATCAGTGCGACATTTTCCACAGGAGCACCTAAGTTCAAGTAAACATGACTGATTGATATTTTAAAATTGAAGAATGCATACTTTCTCATTTCAATAAAAACTTCTTACCACGAATCTAATTTGATCTTTTGCTCAAGACGAGCAACCAAAACGCTTTGAGTAAGCCCATCAAGATCATTTTCTTCGTCGTTCGTTTCGTCATTTTCTTCGTCTGAATCTGCCAGTGGCTCATCTTGATACGGTACGAACTGTGTCTCAGATAAAAATACTTCATCTTCGCTCGATTGTGAATCATTCGATTGTGAAGAACAGCTTGAGACATCGCTTATATCGCTTGAAACAATCTCTTCACTAATCAACGACATATTGCTCATACAGCAAGATGCCCTGTTCTTTACGTCACATGCTTGGTTATTGGTAATTAACTAGTCCCAGGCTCCGTCCCATTTATGTTATAATTTTTGCTGTTTTAACTCGTTCGCACATCGAAATATTTTGCGAAAATAAAATTTTTAGTATTATATTCCAATTCTACGCTATAAAATGTACTGAAAAGTGAAAAAAACAAATTCATGTCATAGGCACTTTAAGGAAAGGTAGAATTCCCAGCAAGAAAATGAGTCGAGCTCGTAAAGAAACGCAAATATTTGCGAAAATTTTTGAAAATAGCGCACTTAAAACGGCTGGGAATATGGTATTTTAAAAAGATATTTTGCAAACTATTTTAAATTGTGCTGATTTAAAAAATAATTCCCAAATCTTCAGTAGTTTCCGGAAACTACGGAAACTACCCTAGATCCGCGCCTGCCAACTATACTTTCAATTCGCTCCGACATCTCGGTCAATTTCGGAACAGACCGATTTCTCCGCCTTCATCCCGCTCTTTACAATCATGTAAACAAACGCACTGATTCGCTCATTGTGGAGGTGTGCACGATAGCATGCAGTGATCACGCATAACACGCCCTTGTGTACATGGAGGGCATAGCCTTATCACGCTATAGCCATGTTATGCCTCTATTGCATTATGGGTTATTCTGTATATCTTCAACAGCACCCACCTTCCCCCTTTCACATAATATATCTTATACTAAGTCTAATTCGGGCTCGAAACCACAAAGCCAAACATATCCTAGGGGAGAGACCTACGTACATATCTAAAAGATATGCCACTCTAAATTTTTCAAAAAGTTTTTTCACAGACCTACAGCCCTAAACCTATTACGACTCTCAATCGCTCCTCTGCCAAGAACGCCCACGTTGGGAGCAAATTCATCATCATCATCATCATCATCATCATCATCATCATCATCATCATCATCATCATCATCATCATAGCCCTTTATTAATGTGTCTGGTCGTTCTAGCGCCATCGGCACCTCTCAATTCTTTGAAAGGCTTCTGGCAGATCGGCCATCCTCGGACTTTACATGATGTCTCTTAGGCCAGCTGCGACTGTTATGCAGGATCCGAATTTTATGCTTGACGAACCAGCCACAAATCCTGCAACTGAACGCCATTACCAACGTCTCTCTCAAAGAAAACAATACAATGCGCGCCAAAATCACAGCCTACCGCTGGTCACCTCACGTTAATACACAGTAAAATGGATTTAAATGTTACAATAAGGAGGGAGGGGTGGTTAAGAATCATTGCAGAAACAGTCCAGTGATAACAATTTGACAATAACAATTCGTTGCTATGGCGATTGCTAAGGGACAATTAAAAGGATGGGCAATTTCTTTTCAATATTTAATCCTTTTGCGTTGTCGAAATCAAGAAAATAGCAACGAGGAATGAAAAAGTAATGTTTAATAATGCTAAATTTCATAATTCCAAACAATCGACTTTTTGAAATGTTAAGAGCACCACACCACCTTAAGGCAAATGAGTTTCTTGGCGTGGTAGAATATCAAATTATAACAATCAAAATCATCAGTCTGATTGGTCAGATGTCGTGGTTACGATCACAATGAGGCGCAAACGGTGAAACTGTGTATGCACTTTCGTACAACCAAGTGGTCAGAGCCAAGTGGTCAGGGCCAAGTGATCAAGTTTTGTCGGTGCAGTTTTAGATTTTTTTTTAAAAATGTCGTGAACTTACCTCGCCTAAGTATCCACGACAAGTCACAGTTGAATTTTAAATCTTTATTTTCCTCACAAATACTGATCACATGTCTCACACTCAATCTCACCTTATCTCACAACTTGCCTCGCGTTAAACGTCATCGCACATACCAATCATAGTGATCTCTGATTACCTTTAACCCTCATATTTGTTGACAGATTCCTGTCATAGCTAAACTCAACTAGTAACAATCTCCAACAAAACATTCATCAGTTCAGCCGAAGCAAAGATAGAATGTACAATTCCAAAAGCACTACAAAACGAAATTAAATTTTATAGGTTCAGTTCTTCGATTGTTACGTTCGCTTTCTGTGTTTAAAATTTGGTATGAATCGGTCAAAAGGCAACTTTGCTTGTATACGTTTGAAAATAATGCTCATCAACAACTTTAACAAATCGAGTAAAGTGGATTCAAAGTTGAATATTGCATACGCGAAGTACAATTTCCAAACTCCCCATAACTTCTGGAAGAATCTACAGATATTTTACACCTCCATGACTAATACGACCGCCCACTTATCACGGACGAGCCAGATACAAATACAGGCGAACCTGACCTTTACTCTCCTTTTGACTCTGAAGATGACCGCCGCTAAGGCTGTCGAAACGTCAGTCACTTCAACCAACAGTCTTTCTCAAGACTACACTAACCTGGACGATCAACTTCCTCAAACATGTCACGATTCTCCCAGGTTCAAACCATTTAGTTTTCCTAACTTCTTGCGTACAGGTCAAGATCAATGTCAAGAGAAATTTTAAGAAGATTATTTAACAATTATTCAGGAAGTGGAGGTGAATGGTGGTGGATATTTAGTTATTTTCACACATATTTTTGTAATGTTTTAAAGCAATTTTAAGGAACGTCGCCTTGTCAACCGCTCGTCATTTTGTAAACAAAGCATTTTGAACAATCCTGTATGAATTTATCGCTAAAAAGTACAAAAACTTCTGATGCCACCTTGTTTTGCTCGGAGGTAAATAGTGCGGAATATTCTGAGATAGAGGAACCAATCAGATTGCGAAATTCACTATTCACTGTTCAAGGTCATCGTAGGCAAAGACCTTCAAAAAATGTATATAATTTGAGTGTAAGACATCTTAATGACTGTTTTCAATACCTGCAAACATTTTTGTTTTTATTACAAGCTTGCCTCAGATCCCATACAAATTTCGTCAAATGAATGTAATTGCCAAGCGAATGGCTTTATACAAAATCATGATGAAGGGTTGATTTTTGAAGAATATTTAGCAGTAATGTTTCGTTACCTATTGCGTAACATCATTAGAGTGATGAATTACAAAGATGTATCCGCATACATGTATAAAATATTCACAGAAATAGGTGATGGAGGTTGAGTGACAGAGTAAGTTAACACGAATCAGATGAGCAAGACGGTGGCAGTTAACAAGATAAAAGGTCAGAGGGGAGAAAAAAATTAAAAGATTTGACGAAGCTACCTGCTAAGGCGGTAGCTCTTAAAACGCTCCTGCTTGGTTTTTGATATATTGAATATATAGTTAAAGCATCTGATAACAAACGGTCAAAGATAGAATATTAAATTTAAAATTAAGCTGGCGAATACAAGCCAGGAGGAATATACTAAACAGTTACGTAACTAAGATATCTTATTTCAGGTTAAAGGTCAATCTAAGAAGATTAGTCCACGTTAATTAAAGTAGAGAAAGAAGTACTTAACCTATGTTTATGTTGAAACTGGGGTTAAGTTTAGAAATCAGAAGACTTTTTCCAGTCAAGAGTTATAATTTGGAAGTAGCTAAAGTAAGCAATGACGTAACGAGAGGGGGGAGGGGAGGGGAAGAGCAATAGTTGCAACTGCCGCAGGAGGCACTTTTTTTGCGGGCGGCATTTTCGACCACAAGTGTTCTGACAACATTGGCCCACAACTGCTTAAAATAAATATCTGGCTTAATTTTTTGTAGCGGCGTAAAAGAATGTTACTAGCTTGTAATAGATACCATAAATACTCGTTCAATGTTTTCCAGCTGACGGAGAGGGGTACATGCAACCCAGGGAGATTTGACATTTTGAGACTTTAGTTAGACAAGTCAAGATAACTGTCACGATGAACAAATTATTGTGTTGATAATAAGTCATTTTCGTGTTGTTGTCAGATGAACGTAAAACCAACTTAAAGATTAATCGCAGTTAAACAGCGTAAGTTTGCACATGAACGCTAGTTAGAAATAAGTATTAGCATTCGCAGTGGAGACAGAATATTCCATTTTTCTATGGAATGTTTTTTGTATGGATATGTCTTCTTTCTGAGTCTTCTTAAGTCCTTTATCCCCTTTTTTGCGAGGGGGCGGCATTTCCCATTCCCTCCTCGGGCGTTAATTTACCACATACGTTAAGTATTTACCACATACGTTAAGCTTTGTGTTTATGCGTGTCTTTCCAGTCAAAGGTGAAACTCCCATATGGTCTGAAATACTTGTGTGAATGTGTCGGCGGGGTTTTGACCCTACATTCTAAGCACCACAGCATTTACACTTGTATGAATACACAGCATGCGATCTCAAAACAAAAAGGAATCCGGTCTTTGCAAGGAAAGAAGTTTGAAAGACGGTAGGAAGGGCGAAAGACAAAACGGATATCAATTTGAGGATGTGCTAAAGAAAGTAGTTTACAAAGTTGAATTCTTATCTGCAGACCATGAAAACCAATAAAAGGAAGCGAGAAGTGAACAATTTGTTTAGGCCATGAATATATTTTCTCCCTGGGTTAAAATATCTTATCAAGAAAGATACCAACACTGTTGTCCAGAAAATGTATGGGTAACCATTAAGAGTAAAAATCTGTTTAAGCTTTTTTCAGCTCAGAATTAAAGAAGAAATGAAAAGAAATATAAGAAGAACAAATGTGAAAATAACGGGAACATAATTAAAGAATAAGACCTCTTTTGTACTGAATAGGGATAAACCTGTCAAAGTTAGTAAATAACCCAGCAGAAGTAGGTTAATGATAAACAGATGTGAAGAAACATCCATTTGAGCGAGTTATCTTGATGTCTAAAAAAGAAAGAGAGGAGTTACTCTCAAGTTCATGAATGAATTGAATGTTGGGATATTCAGAAACAAGAAAGAAATTGAAGAACGTGTCCATGTAAACGAAAAATTAAAAAGCAATCATGAACATAACGACAGCAAAAAAGGGGCTTGAAGCGCGTACGACAGTCAGCGAGCCATGACTTTTTGTTAAAGGACGGAAAAATGTTAGCAAAGAGTAGACCAAAAGGTGAGCCCATAGCAACACCTTCTACATGTACAAAATGTACTCCGTTTAATAAAAAATGACAATTTTTAACAGATGAAATTAAAAATTTAGTGAACTGCTCACGAGTAAAACCATGATAGCGAGTAGTATTTCTGAAACATTTCTCAACAATAATATTAATAGTTATCTCCAATGGTATTTTAGTGAAGAGTGATTTAATATCAAAGCTAGCCATTGCGATTCTAATTGTGTCGTTTGTAATCAGACAATTTAACCATGTAAACACAAACACACACACACACACACACACACACACATATATATATATATATGTAATATGTGTGTGTGTGTGTAATATTTAAAAACCGAGCAGGAGTGCTTTATCCGGATTTAAAACACGAAGCAATAGCCGAATGTTTTATATCCGATAAAGCATGGACTGCGAGTTTTTTAGATGCCTTCTAAAGTGAATCTCCTTATACGTTGATTCGCGAAGAAAGTTTGAAAAGTTATTTTTTGTAAGCCGAAAAAATTAACTTCTTCTTCACATATAAAGACGTATGCGTCTTTTATCACATATAAAGAACCGACACGGTTTGACTGTCTTTTTTATTTTCCTCATGAATTATCATGAATAAAAATTTATCATTTTTATTATTAATGAATTTTAGTTCTTTTGTATTTTTCTTATGAATTATTAATGAATATATATATATATATATATATATATATATATATATATAAAGTAACATAAACTTAAAATGTCTTGTGTCGCTACTCCGAGTTTCACCCAACTATGCGAACACATATATATATATACATATTTCCTGAAATGATCTTATACCGCTCTGATGATGTTGCGCTGTAAAGCAACGAAACGTTTGCAATAAAGTTTATACCTTTGATCAGTCGTCATGTCATACCTTAGAGCCATTTACTGGGCACTATTATTCATCTTTAGATTACGTTTCCCGCCTGGTACATCTATCGCCACAATATGATCATTGGTTTGCTATTTAAGGATTTTGAGCTGTAATCTTTTGCTCATTTTACGCACAAGATATAAGATTGTTAATCTACCAAATATATCCTGATCAATGAGATAGACCAACTTGCATATTTTTAATTGACAATTTCCATGTATGTTGATGCTATGGAGTTTGGGATACTTTTTGTTCAGTTGCAGGAAAGATGCAATAGTTAAGAATAGTCTACTGATGATTTGGAGCGTGGAGCCCACCACAGATCGATTTCGTATAGGGGTCGACCATCTAGTATATCCAAATTGAGTTTTTCACATTCACTCTTAAACTTCTGATGAAGCAACGTAATTCGTTAACGTGATTGTCTGGCGTCTTTGAAGTGGACAAAAATCGTTCATATGAGTAATAGGATTAATGTCACATCAATTTTAAATCCTGCATTTATCGTGACCGTGAAAATGTATAATGATATGTTCCAATTCTTATCACTTTTAATATTGCAATTATACTACTATTATAGCCAGAGAGCAAAAAGTTTATCAGTTTCGACTTAAAAGCGTTTTTTATAATAATAACAATGATAAGCTTTGCTTCAACCTACTACGGGAATGTGGACGCTCCCGACCCCAGAGTCCGGAGTGGAACCTTTGGCAAGTGCCAGCAACCCCTAAGCCAAAGGTAGATAAGACTCTTTTGCTTTGAATGGCAACTTATCTAGGAGAACGAAACTCCGATATAATACCACAAATAGGTAGGCAGGACCACCCGTTTCACCCGTTCTAAAAAGCTTGTATCAGTTGTAAATTTTAGAATAACACTTTGAAACGTGGCCTGATTGTGATCTGAGCAACCTGGCCCTAAAAAGTTTTTCTCTAGAAGTCGGGCAGTTGGTCAAAGTGTTAGGTTATGTGATTAGGGTTAGAGTTAGGGTTAGGGTTGGTTAGGATTAGAGTCAGGGTTAGGGTAAGGATTAAGGTTAGGTTTAGGATTAGGTTCAGGTCAAGTTGCTCAAATTACAATCTCTCCACGCTTCAGAGCGTTGTTCTAAAATTTACTAACCTGAACGATCTACCATCACCAACATGTATAAATAACAATAGTAATAATCAAAATCCGCTTAAAAATACCATTCTTCATGTTGTCAGGGGTGAATGCTAAGCCTCCTGGTACGTTGAGACTTTGAATTGATGATGAATTCTTTTTCGATGTGAGTTACCATGTCATTCCCCTTCGACGTCGTTTCTGACCTCCTGTGGACGCTACGTTGTTTTTCGATCTGAAGTCTGATGCCATCTCACCTCGTTTCTAAAGTTTGAACGATTTTAGGCAAGGAGGAAATTCTACTGTTATGTTAAGAGTTTGATATTGGTTTTTTCTTCGAAAATTTTTGGTTTTGTTTCTGACTTCCGAAAAACACTATTTTTGGCCAACAAGACGAAATTTGAGCTAACTAAACGTTAAACAAATGTGTTTTTATGAAGAAAAAAAAAATTGGTTATAAATAGAAGGAATGAATTATTTTATAGTCCTAGAAGTATACGACACGACGTCCTTGCTCTGCACAGTATTTTACCGGGATCATTCTCACGTTGTCATGACGAAGTTGAGATTGAGTTTCTGGAACGTTCTCGGTTAAAAAGCGAACAAATTGGCGAGAATTTCTCGGACAAACTTCAGTACCAGAAAAAAAAAATACACACTTCAGACCTACATCAGTCATATGTCATTTTGTTCAAATGCTAAAACGCTAAAACTCGACGAGTCCAAGTGGGTCAGACCTCAGGGCAAAAACTTTCCATGTTTGGGAACGTTTGAGCTCAAGTTCAAATACTAGTTACGCAGTTGATTTCAAGTGTGTGATCCCAGGCGAGAAGAGTTAGTCTACTCTGGGCCGGAAATCGTCTGTTTTCTGCAGATAATCCGGTATTTCTTCCACACAAAGTTAAAGTTGACATTGGTGGATTAACATTAACACAAGCTAATGCATGCTCATAAATATCAATACGTAAATAGTCTAAGATATTCGGTAGCATAATCATGAAAAATTGATATTCTCGAACACGAAAAACCTCTTGATTGCATTTGAGCTTAAAACACTCGGACTTACACGTAAAACCGAGCTAAACGTGTCAACATTGTTGTACAACACTGACCAACATTGTCCACTCCTAAAGTCGAAAAAGCTGTAACACGATCCAAGTACGATCCAGTACTTCCGTTACGCCACTGTCAAGAACAACATGTTATTTTCATTCAGGGCAAAAATTTAGTAGGGTTGGTTGATAAATTACTGATTAGAAGCATTCTATTCCTTACAATGTGTATCTGAAAACTTTTTGGAAGGGCTCAAACTAATGTTCGGAATCTCAGATCCATGTCACTTTCTGGCCCAGGAACTACTGTCAGTGACAGAATAATATACGTGAAACCAATTTCTCGATTCTGACTGGCATGCGAGAAGTGCAATTTCAAGTTTTATTCATTGAAGAAAAAAGTAACATCAGTTTGCGCTGACTTACCTTTTCATTTCACGGAATATCCTTTTTTAGTGTATATTATTAGAAAAGGTAACAACATGATTTCTCATGGAGTTTGGAAAATTACGTACTGGCAATATTTGAAAGATCTAAAATAGCACTCGTCGTTCAGACTAGTACAATTTTAATAGTCTTCGGAAGTCACTCATGTCTCTTCCAAATTGCATTCGAATTTATGGAATTACCTTTACTTTCGTTTCTTCTTGATACTGCAGTGCATGTTCTCAATTAAGTAATCTGGACATTCATATTTTTTCTGATCATATTAAGAAACAGCAGTATCGCAAAATGAAAGCTCTCCAAAGACTACCCCATGCGTCGTGTCTTAGGTGGAGCTAACCTCCTACGAAAGCTCAATAGACAGACTGTGGTGTTTTTGAATCGTTGGTACTGTTTACGTTGACGGGATGACTAGTAAAAACGGTTCCGAAAACGGAGCAGTGGAAGGAAAACTTTTGATGTGTTTTTATGGGAAAACGTTCAAGCTTTAAAAAAGCTAATTTAATACTAACTTTATCCTGGTATGGAATACTCTTCGGTATCTTAGGACAGCTTCCTGTGGGACTTATATAAAATGTGGTTCTACAGATACCAAAGAAAATCCTATCGTGATTCATCTGGATTCGAACACCTGTTAGTTGGAAAAGTGTTACGGGAAGCCATGTTTGGTTACAATACTGGTTGCAGACACGCAACGTTGAGAAAACAAAACAACTCGACTATACTGTGGATATATGAAATACTGCAGTACTGAGATAAGCGACTTTTACGTTGAAAGTAAAATGTTGAAGTTACATGCCACATTGTAAATGTTCTTCATACAATAGATCTTTCTGATTCAAAGCGAAGAGAATGATTAATTTATAGTCCCAGAAGTAATCTCAACATCGTTCATGTTCTTAATACGTTGCTCAAAAGCGTTGCATGTGAAAGTTGGTCGTTGAGTTTGAAGTCAACCCATTGAACAAATTACTATCACCCGAAACTGTGAAGTTTTCTGCAGGACGATCAAAAAGAAACTTTTAGTATCCATTAAGACATCAAAGATGTTTGGTGCCTTTCAAATCCAGATGGCCTTACTATCACCGTCGATGCTTCGCTTGCTTAAAATCCCTATTACGTTATGGAAGGTTATCGGAATGGAAAGTGCAACCATGGAGAATTTGGCCTTTAGGGTTAAAACTACTTGAACCACTAAGTATTTTAGGCTTCATGAGAGCTGTCTTCGATGCTTTCTAACGTATTTTACTGAACATTTCTTGAAACATGAGGATTAGTCCTGGAAATTTGGTGGGTATAAGTCTTCAAAGAATCCACGGTAGCCATATCACTGGAATGTCGTGTTCATGTTTCTGGGAAGTTACCAAATGACATGAAGAGCAGGTCATCTCTTAATATCTTTTTTTTTCGACTCAATATAGTACTTGTTAACTAATGCTATACCTAAATCAATGACAAGCTCAGTAAACCAAATAACCCTTTCAAAAATTCATCTTGCAATTTTACATATCAAAATAATATTTCACATGTGAATTTTTTCAATTCCATATGAGAAATAAAAACTTCCTTTGTGAAATTAAGTTTCATTTGTGAATATTCTATTTCATGTATGAAATACATGTTTCATACACTACGATTCCACTTGCGATCTCACTTGGGAAATTTTGAACCACGGTTTATTTCACATTTGAATTATCAATTTCATATGTCAAAACATTCCCTTTTCATTCAGTACGTTTTAGTGAATATTCCGCTTTCCAAGAATAGACAGTCACTCAAAGTTTGTTTTTGAGCGTTTATTTCGTTATTGTCACTCTGTTACAGTCACAGGTTGTCTCTCACTCACTAGATCTCCGTAGCAACTACACAATGCTCGCAACACTTGCAATTATATAAAGAATTCAGCTAAATTTACTTGCGTCACAGTTGAACTTCCCTCCTAAATCATTCATCATTCCTAAATACCATTAAGCATATTTTTAATGAAACCACAGCCTCCGACAATGTGATTTGAAAATTTCGTAAGTGAAAACGTTCCAACTCCATATGATTTTCACATGTAAAATGACGTGATATTTTAATAAAGGAGACGATGTTTCTAGAATACATATACTTCGAACATCTATATTTATTATCAGATTTTAACAAAACTTACTCACTTTATTTGTATTTCAGCCCACTCGCCTAAAAGCTACAGTTCTGCTGAGGTAAATACGAGAAATTGATTTCGAGTCTATTTCTTCGAACCACTTCTGAATTCGATATTGCTGTTTACACCCATGTGCTTTATGGTTAATCCAGGAAAATCATGTCGGTGAAAAGTTAATGGCCAAGATATACTAATTAAATGTCAACATGACCATAGTCATTTAAGGCTCCTCCAGACGTACCAAAATTGCCACTATCCTCGCCACTAGAGCCATCTTCAGGAACATCTGAGCAATCCATTTCACCGCTCTCCAAAAGGTTTGTGAATGAAGTCGCCATATGTAATTCGGAAAACTTAATATCTGTTGTTACGTTAACATAAGTTCTCTGTGAAGAAAACGAATAAGTTATGGTTATTACTATTCAATGTCATTCCATTTCCATTAGACTTTGAAACCCTGTTTCTATTTTAATGTATCAGAAAGGGAAACTTTTTGCATACTTGTACATACATACATACCTATGTCAGAATATATATATATGTAAAACATCAAGAAACAGCTCCTGCACTCGTCAACCATATACAACATCAATTTTCAAAGTCTTGTTGACTTTAATAAAATAACTTTGTAAACATAATATTTCGGGGCACAGCCCTTTCTTCAGATATACCTGCTTTTAACAACGGGAGTCTTTATATATCTTTACAGAAGTCATTTGCATATTACAAGTCTCTCACATTAAGCCCCGAAGGGACAAAACTATTAATTTTTTCCGCCCAAAAGCTTTCTCTTTTCGTAGGGTGTCTCTTGTCCGTAACATCTATTTTTTGATCTTCCAAATCCTCTAATCCCAAATGGCCTTCTTCAAAAATATGTGCATATATACGTTCTCCAAAAATACCTCTCTGTCCCTTACCATATCGATTCATCGAGCTCTTTTGGTTATTAAATCTCTTCCTAAATTCCGTTATCGTACTTCCTACGTACTGTTTGGCACACCTCTTACATGTAATCAAATAAACCACCCCACTTGAATCACAATCAAAGGAATGGTTGATATGGAAAGAATAATTTTCAACCGTACTTTCAAAACTAGAACCCGTTTTAACAAATTTACAAATCTTACACCTCACCTTTCCACGACCAAAGATTCCCTTGTCGGATTGAATCTCTGGTTCAAAGAATTGATCTGGTTCAAAAAGAATTGATCACACAGAAGCTGAAGATGGTGACGCCATAAACATTGTAACAAATCTTATCATGACAAGTAATTACACCGAAAACAAATAGAAAACAAATCTTAATATTTAGTGGTTCCTCCACGAAAGCCTTGTCATACAGCTTTTACAGCACTCCAAAATTCTGTGACAATGGTGGGGTTTTGCTCTTGGACGATTGTCTTAAGTTGGTCCCATAGATTCTCAAAAGGGTTGACATAGGGTGACTGTGCTGGCCATTCCATAAAAGTTATGCCCTCTTCCTTAAATCATCCTTTGACAAGGCGGGAGGTGTGACAAGTTGCATTGCCATACTGGAATATCCAACCATCTGGTATGGTCAGCATGTGTGTGGTTGGAATAGGCGAATTTTCTAGAAGATCAATGTATCGTTCTCTATTGAGCTTTCAATCTATCTTAGAAAGACAGCCAACACCTCTTGCATTGATGCAGCCCCATACCATAATGTCACCACCTCCATGTTTGACAGTTGTCCGAATGCAGCTTTCCTTTAGTTCTTCGCCAGCCACTTTTCTGGCATACACACGCCCATCACTCCTATGAAGAAGAAACCTTGATTCATCGCTGAAGATAACATGGGGTCACTGTTCAGCCGTCTAATCTTTGTGTGCTTGTGCAAACTGTAATCGAGATTTCCTATCGCGAGCAGTAAGTCTAGGCTTCTTTTTGGGTTGCAGCCCTTTAGACCAGCATCTCTAAGCCTTCTTTGGGTGGTAGAAACCAAGATATTGACACCATGTTCAATTGATATCTCAGCTTTTATTTGAGATTTGACTTGCTTTTCCTTACCATGAACCTGTCCTCCCTCTCAGTTGTTTTTCGTTTCCGTCCAGGGATCTTGGCATCTTTCACACTACCAGTGAGTCTCTTCTTCTTGAGTATTTCACTGACACTGCTTTGAGTACAACCCACACCAGCAGCAATTTCACGTTGTGTGTAGCCTTCTTCGGGTAATGCTAGCACTTTTCTTCGATCTTCCAAACTGATTCTTCTCTATGGACCCGTTATTCCGTATCTTGCAATTTGTGACAGGCCAACAAGCCTTTCTTGTAATACTTGAAATTCATTTACCGTATACTATAAAATACTTTAAAAACAGAATACTTCTACAAATATTATGGGACACATCTCAATCTATCCAAAACATTTATTACTATAACCCTGAAGGCTTTTGGTGTACGATGTGCTTCTTGTCTGCCTATGTAAGCAGAAGTAACATAAATCTTAACATGATCGATTCTTTTTGACCGCCAGTGTATAAATGCACTAAATCATGGGAAATTTCCCGGCAAGTAGAATGCTGTATACAAGATTGTAGAGCTATTTAGTAATAAGATATTTGATCCAAATTTTACAGCTTGTCATTGAACTGACGATTGCGCTAAGCATGAAACACAGTGTAACGACAAGCTGTAACATTTAGATCAAAATTATAACAATATATATATATATATATATATATATATATATGTATATATATACATGCATATATATTTGTATATATATACGTATATATGTAATTATATCGCTTACCTCAAAAAGTCACTACAACCTGTTTTATCTTGAGAAAGAATCTTCAGGTGACTGACGAATTTCGAAAGCAGGAAGGTTTTTATGGGTAGGCCGAAACGTGGGCGTGTGGGCGTGAAACAATAAGGGGATTTTGTTTTTGGTTTAGGTTGTTTACGCGGAATGTGACCTTGTGTGGGCAGGCCGAAACTATTCCTGATCTTTTGTTCAGCAAATTATTTTTATCTTTTTCGTTCAAAATGGAAAATTTTTCCTCTAAACATAAATTACATCGTTTTGATCCTACTAAATACGAAATAGCGTGTTTTATAATAGACCATTTTATGGTGAAGTCTTGTTTGTTGTTTTTCAAAGCCTAAATGTGTTTTGAAACCTCCGTTTCATTAGAATATTTTTTGTGTTGAAAAGGCTTAATGTGGTTACGATATCGCTCTTTGAATGTCTTAGATGTCATGCCTATGTAGTGTTTTGTGGTGTTCGTGGTGCATGTTGTAACTGATGCTTTGTATTTAGTCAAACATTGTTTCTGAAGTGGGCATGTGTCCTTGTTCCTACAATTGCAAGATTCAGTGGTCTTATTCTGTGGTTTGCTTTTCCTAATTATGCGCGAGTTGTGTCGTGTGATTAAAGATTTAATATTGTTCATGCAGCTATAACTAACCTTGACTGTATTCCTATTGAAAACCTTATGCAGTTTATGGTGCGGAGAAAAGTGTTTATCAATGAGGCTTTTTCGCTATTTCGCTATTACGCTTTTCCGTATTTAGGAGGATCAAAACGATGTAATTTATGTTTAGAGGAAAAATTTTCTATTTTGAACGAAAAAAGATAACAATAATTTGCTGAACAAAAGATCAGGAATAGTTTCGGCCTGCCCACACAAGGTCAAATTCCGCGTAAACAACCTAAAACAAAAACAAAATCCCCTTATTGTTTCACGCCCACACGCCCACGTTTCGGCCTACGCATAAAAACCTTACTGCTTTCGAAATTTGTCAGTCACCTGAAGATTCTTTCTCAAGATGAAACAGGTTGTAGTGAATTTTTGAGGTAAGAGATATAGTTCTATTTGCTCTATCTGTGCGATATCGAGCCCTCTTTTTATTTCGTAAACCAAAACGTTCACGTACGTATATATGTATGTATATATATGTGTGTGTATATGTATGTATATATATATACAACAAATTCCATAAATTTTAGCAAACCTAAACATATCTTAAAAAAAAGAATTTGTAGCTAAACCTGGAACTATGAAAACATTAATCTACCTTAATATATCAGACAGACAAAAAACAAATAGCATATGTTCACTGACCATTGAAGTGAGAATAAAATGGAGATACAATGGTCTTGATATGTTTTTATGTTGATGTGTTTTGTGCCATAATTTTTGCAATTTGTTGTATATACATAAATGTTTATATATATATATATATATATATATATATTTATATATATATATGTTGTGGGGAATTTTAATCGTGATTGAATTATTTTTGAACTGGTTGAAATTTTTTTTGAACTTTTTGTTGGAGCGGACTCTTAATTTTTTAGAAATAAATAAATATATATATAAATCTATAAGGGTATATATGTGTATATATGCATGCGTATATATATATGTGTGTGTGTGTGTGTGTATATGTGTATATATATGTATGTGTATATATATGTATGTGTATATATATATGTATGTGTATATATATGTATGTGTATATATATGTATGTGTATATATATGTATGTGTATATATATGTATATGTATATATATGTATGTGTATATATATGTATGTGTATATATATATATGTATGTGTATATATATGTATGTGTATATATATGTATGTGTATATATATGTATGTGTATATATATGTATGTGTATATATATGTATGTGTATATATATGTATATGTATATATATGTATGTGTATATATATGTATGTGTATATATATGTATGTGTATATATATGTATGTGTATGATGAAAAGTTTGTTCTCAAGCTTAGTAAGATGAAATTTACTTACATGTATGTGTATATATATGTATGTGTATATATATGTATGTGTATATATATGTATGTGTATATATATGTATGTGTATATATATGTATGTGTATATATATGTATGTGTATATATATGTATGTGTATATATATATATGTATGTGTATATATATGTATGTGTATATATATGTATGTGTATATATATGTATGTGTATATATATGTATGTGTATATATATGTATGTGTATATATATGTATGTGTATATATATGTATGTGTATATATATGTATGTGTATATATATGTAAGTGTATACATATATGAGTATAAATGTATAATCAATGCCCACCGCTAGAGTAGCGGTTTGAGCACTCTGGTCCCTTATCAATCCAAGTTCGTTCCGAGCTACACTGATGAGCTGTAGTACAGCGAAACGTACGTCTGCAGATTGAATATATATATATATATGTTTATATATATATATATATATATATATATATATATATATATTATTTTACAGTAAAATGCTGTCGCTACTCAGAGTTTCACGCTGTACGCTATTATCAGGTAACTGACAGATTCGGTTCAACTATTCTTATTTACATAAGTTGTGACGTTAATTAATAAGGTATTTCGTTACATGGCGACACCTTGTTAAAAGTTCGGTTCCTCTTTATATTGGTTCTGTATTGGCGTTTTCAACATTAAGAAAAGTATGTCAAAATAATTATATTTTAGATGGACAAACAATGTTTTATTGCTAAATATCATGGCTTTTATTCAAAATTTGGTTTACAACATATTTTTTTCACATGTTTTTGTTATACAGTACAACGATTTCAAAGTCACATATGATAAAGTGATAAGCTATTTTTTGGGCACTCATACATTTATCCGATGAAAGAGGACGAGCACTCCAGTTGAATCAGGGGAAATGTATTTGATAATAAGGGAGAGATCTCTACTCATGTTGCCACGCCTAAACGTAGATTCATCAGTAAGGTGAGAGTTGGTGCAACTGAAGTTGCCTGTGTTGTGGCAAGATGATACATTTTTAATTATAAATTTCAAATAAGTTAAGATACTGAAACCTCAAATGCAAAGCGCACATTTAAAGTTACGACAGCACAACTTCATTGATAATTGCACCTTTCGCTACTTCCTCTACTACTCTCATTGTGGGAATTTTAGGTGAAAAATTGGGACATAAAATTTTAGCCAAAAAGTATTACATCCAGCGTAATTGCAGTGTAACAACAAAAGCCTATTAGTGGTAACTTAGTATTGAATCAAAGTTCGGTGTGAATGGTACACTGATTCAAAATTACCCTTGAACTTTCTTTAGAGAAAAATTCAATCATGTCAGAATCAGACAGATACAGCTGTACAATAAATTGCTACTGGAATATGGGAAAGCTTATGCCACAAAAAGATATGAAGTTGTTCAAATGGAAGAGAAAGAACTGTGAGATAAACTAAAAAGCAATAACATGAATATCGAAGATCTATCACAAGCGTGTGCTTGAGAATTTGAGAAATTGAGACGTATGGAACTGAAGCGGAAAGATCCCCTTTTTAGTATGTGGGCGGAACAAGCAAAATTAAGGGATGATGATCTATCAATAAACCAAAAGATACATAGGTCCAATGAAGCATCGTCTACCATTGTTGCAAACTCCAATTCTCCAGAAGAAGTTGCTCAAAGTTCCTCCACAGAACATCCCCAGAAAAAAAGTGAAGTATACCACACGGAAGAACAGGAATCGTGACGTCACGGGAGAGGGGGGCCGCAATTTTTATGACACTGTGTGACAAAGGAGGGGAGGAGGTATAAGAATTGCTTAACTTTGCGTGACGTCATTTTTGAACAGCCCCTAATGGTGTGTAGTTGTGAAACATTGGAGCGATGTTCCAAGTTTGGACTTCAGCAAGCCTGACAACCCGAAACCTATGCAAATATCAAAAGTCCTATTTGTTAATAGTATTGGACAAAGTAATCTGTATAAACGTCTAAATAAAAACGGTACCTTCCGCATCATTTTAAAATGCCAGAAAGCCTGCACAATTTTTGTCACATGGAAGAAAAAAATCCCTGAGTTGGATGGCATGTCAATGCATGGTTGTTGATATCGGTTTGTCGTCTGTGCCCAACATTGGAAAGTGATTTCTCGCCCGTCATTCAAATACTCAAGGGTAAAAAAGATTGAATCCCGAAAGAGTCATCTTTAAGTTCGTTGTTTAAACTTTTCTAACCAAGGTGTCTCCTCTTGACATGTAAAATTGTGTGGTGTTAGTCAAAGTAAAGTAATAGATAACCGTTCCTGCCGAGATAGATTTAATTCAAGTTATAAAGATTCAAGAAACCATTTAATATTGACTTTACCTTGTAATCCGTGAGGATCTTCTGCAATAACTGGTTAATTTCTCTAGAGGTTGGCCGCTTTTCTGGTACACTGTCCCAACAACTTTCCATTAAGGAAAAACTGCAAAGATGACATTAAGAAACTGAATATAAGTTCTCACTAGTTACCGAGATGACGTGATGTATGTTTTAAAAACGAACTGATTTTTTTCTACTTGTGGCTGCCGTTGTGACACATCATGCAAAATAAGCAGCTAAACTGTGTGCAGAATATACGTTCATTTCAAAGAGAAATAAAAAATAAAGCAAGACATCTCCCTTTATCCTTACTATGTCGTTAACAGTACTACTCATGTCACTATCGAGGTCGTTTCTATTACAGACTGATTGCGTACGAAGCAATGTCAAACGAGGACCACTCAGCCAGTGGCGCAGCCAGCATGGCGAGGAAGCACGAGCATGAGCATGGGTGCAATTGATGAGCTTGGTGCCTTTATTAGAGATAAGTCTAATTTCTTAAACAATATCTTTTATTCCACATTATATTTCAAAGAGACGTAAGTAATGTTATTCTTTGACAAGCCATAATAAGTTAGTAGCAAATTTCATTGATTGCTGAGAAATGAAAATATTTTAAACAACACCACATATCTGTTTGTATCTCTCCATTTGAAAATGCTAGGCGGCCGACTGCTGATTATTAGACTTTTTGTATTTGGCAAATTTGTTTTTGTGGGCGACATTTTTTTAGTAGAGGCGAGCCCTCCATGCTACGCCAATGGAAATAGTCAATGCAAACTGCGTAATTTCCACAAGTAAATTTTGTCGTTTGAAGTGTCATTTTAATAATTTTCCTTGAATTTTGTTCGGTTGAGCTCGAAGACGACTTCTTGATTTCAGCAGGCACTTCACGCGAAAAAAAATTGCTAATAAAATGAGTGGTAAACTTTACAGTTTTCTACAGCATAAAACTTTTCATTGGGATTCGACAACTGATTTTATAGGTACTTTTAATATACAGGAATCTTTGTCGATGATGATGGTCAATAACGTGATAAATATAAAAGAAGTAATATTTGTAGTTTAAATTTTCAAAGTCCGAAGGAGAGCAGTTTGGACTCAAAATTAAGTGAAAAATAATCGTCATCATCGCTGAACCGACCTTATTTACTTTTTTACCCCCCAAGCTAAAACCGGTTGCTGGACACTGAGTCACATATTTTTGAGACCTAAATGAAGTACTGTAAACTTTGAATTGGGACGGTTTTAAAATTACAATATTTCCCGCCATATAATATATGTTTCGGTATTAGGCGTTAGTATGGCTGATAAAAAAATAAAGGAATAAAAAGCCAAAACGGATATTATGGATAAAGATAAAGCATCGTGACTTCGTGATCATTCTGACCTTTGTTTTAAAGAGCTTTAACTTAAAGAATATGATCGCAAGTCAGCAAAACACTCGAGCCCATTTTTCAATACACAAATGTTTGTTTTGTGTCTTTCTTAGAATCAAAATTAATGGTTTCTATAGTCTTCGATCCGGTCGTTATCATTGTCGCTGTTGTGGTCGCTGCCTCCATTGTATTCTTCATCTTTGCCTTTGTGGTTGTTCTTTTGATTGTCCCGCAATGTGTCTTGGGAAGCTGGCCAACCATTTCGCAAGGTCCTACCTGAGAAAGTTTCACGAGTAGCTTGACTGAGGGGGGTTTGAATTTACATTCTTGTGTTTGGATGCCGTTGCTCGACCATCGATCGAGTAAACCGGGGACAGTGTGTTCTTAAAATCTAATTTTGGTGCACTAGACATTCTCGTGGCATCTTTGGACAATGTTGGCAATCAGATTCATCTTCGAGATATCATGAGAACAGTTCTTAGGATATCAATCTCTCTTTATAATACGCTGAAGATAATTCTGAAATGGAAACGAAACACTGCACATCCTTGCAGGTAACGGTTAAGCGATCGTGCATGAGAATCTTGGGAGTACTTGAATTGGATTATACCAGGAAACTGTTCGCAGATGACTAGATATCTCAACTAGTTCAATAGCGATGCCGAAACCCAAAAATACGAGTTCCAATCTCACCGAAGTATATTTTTTCTTGTCTACTTTTGCTGGATAGGTAATCATAAAAAATTTTCTCTTAATGTTACCATGAGGATGATTCTGAAATATAGCCTGGCCGATGTTGTGAAAAAAGGGTACAGATCACATTATGCACGTTCGCATAACCAATTTTCCATTAACAAAATTGGCCAATCTTCTGGAAACTCATTCTAGAGAGCCTAAAATCATTTCGATTCGTAAGTCGACATGTCTCTTTCATTAATGATGCATGAAAGGTACCAAGCAAAATGTTGACCACATATGCCATAGTCAGGTTCTCACAAGACTGTGGTCTTTCCATGACCCATCGCAAGGGCCTACGGAGGAGACAGAACCTCGTCGTCGTTATTTTCTGAATTGTAGTAATCATCGGCACCAACCATTTCGTCGAGGTGGTTATCTTTGTTGTTCTTACGATTTTCGTTGTAGCTGCAGTTGCCGTTCCATTTGTCAAATTTGTTGACGTTGTCGTTGCTCTTGCTCTTGAATCTGTTGCTATTTAGGTTGTTATTAATCACGTGACGTACAAAAAGCACTGAAGCTTTAACCAATCCGCAATGGAGATTAGAGAGCTTAAGCAACAGGCGTTCTGGATTCACGAACAGCTTTTCTTTCAATAGAACTTTTCTTGCAAAACAAAGGAAATGAATGTATTCAAATCACGAGGCCGTCGTCGAACATGTAAAACTTCACTTTCATTCTGCACAGACGTCATTGATAGTGTTTCCACATTCTAAGGAAGAAGTCTACTACAGTATCAATTCTTGTCAGTTAAGTTGACCGCTGTCTCACTGATTTGCATACTATTATCTCTTCCGGGATATTAAGGTTATTCATCACCTTTGCTTGCATAAAAAATTCTATTCAACAAACACAAGATTCAAATATCGAAAAACACCTAGTTATTAAATCTTTCGGTTGACGTCTGTGACTCAAGAACGTTGGTTGCTTAAGGTCTCTATTATTAAATTTGGAATGGCTGGTTCCCCTTATTTATCAGCTGAAATCAACTACCTAAAGATTTTCAAAATATGCTTTGTTACGCTATTGTAAGAAAGTGTCTTTCCATTCTGTTTGGGTATTAAATATTTGCATGAGAAATAAAATGCTGTGAGATATTCTGGAAATTTTATTCAGGTGACGTAAAAAGGGGAACTGGCCATCTGCTAAAACTTACATTTCGACACGACAGTGATCAGGCCTCTTCATTCTACGACCAGCTTTTATATAACGCAACATGTCATAAGGTGATATTTCTTTATAAGGTTCTTCTCCTAAATAAAAGAAGTCAAATATAAAAATGCTGCATGTGGCCATTTAATGGCGAAAGTCTCCCTGGACGTATTCTTAAAATTTAAATGTTTTCTTGGAACCACGGATAATTAAGTCACTTTTTAAAAAGTAAATAAGTTCTTTGTCATGTTCTTCAAAAACTCCGAAATTCATTTCATAGGATTTCCCCAGTTAACTGTAGCGTGGTGACATATAACTTCAATTAGCATATACCTCGCAGGTGAATAGTGTTTTTGGCGCAATCTGATTGGTTCTTCTATTTTGAAATATCTTGCACTATTCACCTCCGGGCAAAACAAGATAGCTTCCAGTTTTGTTTACGTTATGTAAGACGAACTTTTTTTAATAAATGAAGTCGCCGTGCCAGCCAATAGCAAAAAAGCCACAAATTTTAGCAATTAAGTATTCAAAGATATGTATTTCTATTACTCTTTAGCAATAAATGCTCTCAAAATGTGTTCAGAATGTTTTGTTTACGAATAACGAGTGGGCGACAAGCCAACTGGTAAAATTGTTTCTAAAATTTTTTAAAAAAAAATATTTGAAAACAATCATGCGAAGTATATGCTAAAAAAATTATTCGAGGCGAGGTAAATATCCTCCAATATTCACTTTCACTTCGGTAAATAATTGTTCTTTATTTCATTCGGAGTAACGTCAGACGATTTTACTCAAAGAAGGTAGAGCTCGTGCAATGAAAAAGTTAATAAGAAATGGCAAAAAAAAATGAAAGCCAAGGATGCAAGTAATTGCAAATACTGTTCCGATAGTTTAAACAGTTGGAGTAAAATGCATAAGAAATAGATAGTCCAGAGGAAATACAACATGCACACCTCGCAATCTTGGAACTAAAATTCCGAGTCTTATCTAAAGATAAAATAGTGCTAAACCACAAAGCTGATACGTTTCCGAACAACAAAAATTTTTTGTGATTATAGCCGAAAGCGGGCAATAACGATGTACTTGTTTATATCAGAGATAATAAGATACAAATACAGGTACAAATGGTCCCAGAGTGACTTTTCTCTCGACTAAAACAAACCGAGGCTATTGCAAGTCACCAGAAATTTGTCTGATTAATGCAGACTCTGTGACCATATTTTAGTCGTGGCTTATTTCAGTCGTTGCATATTTTAGGATCAGCCTATTTTAGTGGGGGCATATTTTAGCGCGGGTTTGCTAAGGTAGTAGCTTAGTTTACGCACAGCTTATTTTAGTCGCGGTTTATTTTGGTCGCGGCGTATTTTAGTTGTGACTAAGTTTAGCCACAACTTATTTTAGTCGAGACATAGTTCATCTATCGTTAACCGGCCCTAATGTCCACTATTATTATATGGTTGAGTTCTTTCCGTTCGTACGCAAAATTACGTCTGATTGGTTGCTGAACGCCCTGATGTTTGACGATATTGGAACGGTTAAATCTATTAATTACTCCGGATGGGTAGGTTTTGGCGGGAAAATATTCAAACTTATTTTAATGTTAAAAATGGCAAAGAAAACCAACCAAAAAGCTATATAATAAATTCCCTATTAACCTCGTTTGCTTGGTCCGAACTGGAAAGTATTTGCCTTCAGTTTTTACGTACAAACTTCTCTCGTTCGTCGCACGATCTGTATGGCAACTTCGGGCAAATACTTTGCCGTAAAGACTTAGTACTCACTTAACCCTTTAATGTCCGAGAAGTCTTTCCTTGACGAGTAAAATTGATTGGCGTTAGCTAGAGTAAACTACTAAAGTCGGGTGTGGACCCGAAAGGATTAATAAGTATTTAATACAACGGTTTCGTACCTGAACACTATCCAGTTATACTACCAGGTGAAAAAACTTCAAATTTACACTCAATTCATTTTGAAATGCAAAAACAAAGACACGTATGATATATAAAGCCAAAAATTTATCTGAGTTTTTCTAAATTCAATGAATGAATAAATATATCATATACAGAACAACTTCTTACCTAGAGTACAAATTTCCCATAGTAATACTCCATATGACCATCTACATTTATTAAAAAAGATATTGAAGTTAGACCAACTTAGAATAAGTAAAATCTGGGTTTTATTGCAAAATCAATCTCGAATAACAAGAATTGCCAATCTCCTTGTTTTGTACGACCTATGCTTTATGACGTAGATTAAAAGGAAACTAGCTAATGAGAAATGTTTATATACAGGAAGGTCCGACTGGCATTTGTGTCATTTTTTTTAATAATACAATGGCTGGCCATTGTTCCAAGGTACAATGGTACACTGATCAGTCCGAGCGTAAAATATTGAAGCCTCACTTTTAGAAATCAGTAATGTTTGCAGTACTTTTACATTTGCTAGTCTCTACTTCATTTTGTAAGAGGTATTTAAAAAGAAAACCAAAGGAGGAATAAAGAAAAGATTTAGTGTAAAACTCTTTCCTAGCAGTATCAGTCTAGCAACTATAATTTTACTCTGGCCAACGGTAGACGATTTTAATCGTGAAAAGAAGACATCCTCTCTGGAGAGAGTTATAAGGCATGTTAACTAACTTACTCCTGGCAGGATTAGTCTTCTGTTGTTCTACTCTGGTGAAGGCCGGATAGTTTTAATTTTCCAAATGCCTGACGATTTTATTCGTTACGGGAAGACATCCTGCCGGAAAATTAAGGGATAAGAAGAAATAGACTTTGGACTGACAATGTTACCATGTTAATACTGTTTATGGTCTTGTAGTGTATATTGTCATGGAATGCATTCAAAGAGGGGTCTGGAGCGATACCGTCAAATCATTCTGAATGAAACACACAATTTTCCAACTAGCATTCCCGATGACGGATTAAGAATGTCGGAGACTCGTAGCCAAATTTTGTAGTGTCTCTCGACAGTAATTGATTTTACCTTTTTAGTTACGTGTACAATCATCATATACTTTGATATTTACGTGTGGTATCAAATATCTTTTTAACCACCCAAAAGCTGCGGGCAGCCCATCAGCAACACATAAGGTGTATGATGCATCACACTCTTTCATTACAAATCAGGTCAACTTATCCCACATTACTTATGGTGAGCTGCTGACTAAATATCAGGTGAAACCTCGAACGTACAATATCTTAATTTTTAATATTAAGATAGTAAAATATGAAGTCCCTAAATGTGGGGCTAACCTATAATGTAGAGGGACCGGAGTGCAGGTCTCGCTAGTCCCGCCCTTAATCCATCGATGAGCATTCCGAACAGATTTAAATATTGTAAAAAAAAGAAAAGAGATATAATAATGCCGTAAACACTAGTCTTTGACTTTTCTAAAGTTCATTCAACTAAAATGAATTTAATTCTCGAGTCATGAACCATTTCACAGTTTCAATTAATTCTTTGCGTTGTGATATTTTGGTCTTGATTTAGACTTTAAACTTACATGTCAGAAGCTGTCGTAAATATTCCCTCTGCCAAGGACTCTAAGGCCATCCATTTAGCAGGTAACATTTTCTAAAGAAGTAGAATAGAGCAATTTTTAAACGAAAGGTTGACCACTGCTTTTTACAGCCTTTCATCTTATGTCAAATCTTCAAACGTTTTTTTTTTTCTTATTATAAAATAAATTCTAGACGATTTCCGATAACCAACACTTCAAATGCGTTAAACATATGTCAAAACTAAGTATTAAGGAGCTCAAGTGAGCTTGCCTCAACTCCTTTACAGGTGATAAGGCTAGTATTATTTTCCTCGGGCTTACAGCAGATGATTTTACTCTTCAAAGGGAGAGTTCCAACAGTGAAAGATTTAAAATTTGTTCAAACATTATATATTCATATATATAAAATAACATGCGTCCTACGCACATCCTGACTTGATGTACAACATTCTCTCTCAGAATTCTGAGACACGCTGACGTCATTTTCATTTTGTTTTAGAGTACAGAAACATGGACAACATCACAAAAAGTCGAACAAAACCAAGGTTACTTTGTAAAACAAATAAATAATAGCATTCGTGTTTGTACTTTGATAGCAAAATTCATAACGCCATTTCAACCGGAAAAATACCTTAAAATCCTCGGTAACAACTCGTGTTTCCCCAAGCCCTTTTTCCGATTGAAATGATGTCACTAATGTTTCCATGACAGCACAGAGATACTCCAGTAATTTTCTATTCGTTTAATAGAAATAGAAATTAAAGCGCTAATAAAGGAATCTGAGCATTTTGTTCGTAGTACAGACGAGGGCATTTCAGGATCATCTTCATGCAGGTTAAATGAATTTTACCACTGCAACCCTCTGTACCTAAATATAGTAGAGTGCAGCGATGAACTTGTACATTTGCAAGAAAATGAGATATGTAATTCATTGTATTGATAAGTACGTCCAGTTTTGAACAATATAGCTTCATTCGAGTAATTGCCATGCTAGTCGATACGCCCCTCTGCGAACCAGTTTGTTATGCGTGAAGTAGAATACGGGCTTAACGTAAAGAGGCCACATCTTTCCCTGTTCCCTTTCATCAACATTAGCAAAATGATCTCGAACATAATCTCCTAAGACCTTACCTCAACACATTTATATCAAGGTGGTCAAGTAGACAATTTTATCATTATAATGACTTCATCAACTTGTCTACCGGAAACTTGCCTTGACTTTTGTATACCTTTGTCTTTGTAGTTTTGTAATGAACTTATACATGAAAGAGTTTCATTAGCTTAGTTCTGAAGTATTCATACTCATGCTCTATAACTCTTTTATCAGAAACGTTTTCTGTGTTCTGGAAATTTTAATCATAAAATTTTCTCTTCAAGATGCCTCAAAGATCGTTTTGACATAGAATCGAAGCACTGTAAATCCTCCTAGATAAGCGTTCCCAGTTAACTCGATAGCTGAATTGGTAGAGGAATGGACCGTTCACCCAAAGACGAGAGCCCCAATCCCGCCCCGTTGACGTTTGCAATCGTGGATAATCACAAAGTTTTCACCTCTTGTAACACTGAGGATAAATCCGAGGTATGCTGGCCAGGGAGGAGACAACGAAAACTCGTTGTGGGCCGAATGGGATTCATGGGCCCGTTAAAAAGTTAAAAATTGAAAAAAAATTAAAATACATAACGATCTATAAAAGCAACCTCTAGAAGCGTTATGTACTAGCTAATCCATGATGTACTTTACCAAGTTGTTTCGAATACACGGCTACAAATTTAAGAGAACACTACTGAATTTGATGCAGCAGCGCGATCTGAAGCTGAAGGCCTTCTCACAAATTCAATTCATTTGATACACTTGCAAAGCTGTTACTTTTTGACGATCTGTTTGAAATTCTGGCGCCACTCAACTTAGCTCTTCAGTCTAGAAGTATTGACTTGCTAGTTGCAATATCTGTTGTGGACAGTGCAAGTAAAAAATTGCAGTTCTTTAGAAACTCAGCAGCACAAGACCTAATAGGCAAAGCGGAAAAGATGGCTAGAGAATTGAAACTTCCATCAACAGAATTTGAAGTCAGAAGAGTCCGAAGAAAGAAAAGGCAGACACTGGATGAGGGTGTCGATGAAAGATCTGCCTCAGCAAAAGAGAATTGGATGATAGAAGTATTTTACTCAGCTATAGACTCAGCCATGAATGTCCTACAGGAGAAATTCCAAAGTCAACGCAGTGTTCTGGCATCCATGTCATTGTTTCAGCCTCAGACATTCAAGACAGTGGTAGCTACTGATAAGCAACTTTTGAAGCAGAATATAGAACCATTGATGAAAAAATATCAAATGGACTCTGAGATTGTATTAAAAAAGCTGCTTTATTTTTCAAGAGTTTGCATCAGTCATCAAGCTGATATTTTGGATCGAAAGAAGGCTGGTTTCATTGATACATACAGATTCCTGAAGTCCAAGAACTTGGACTCTGTTTTTCCTGAGTTAACAACAGTATACCATATCCTGATCACTATCCCAAGCTATACTATAGAGGGGACAAGCAATTGTCACAGGCTGTAGGTTATCATACACCCCTACTGCCTTCAATGGGCATAGTGCCAGTCATTGGTCATTATGGGTGCACATTGAAGATTATATTTTGGAAAACTGGAATAGCCATTCCGTATGATTCAAACTTGTAATAAAAATCTCAATGTTAGGTGAAGTGTTAACTTCTCGCCACGTCAAATTTGGTCAAATATTGCCTCTCCCCAAGACACATCTTTCATTCGTGAATCAATGTTGCTTATTCGTTGTTTTTTTTTTGAAGACCCAGCACGCCCCTGGGATAAATTCAAAAGCGAATCGAACCACAACACATCCTTATTGATAAGCTTTAAATTGTCTCGATGATCTCTCGTTCCCCCAAAATAGGATTCGACAAAATACTACTCCGAGTTGCAACAATAGGTTAATTGGTCGAGCAGTGGTCATATGAGTCAGTGATGTAGTGGAGCGGGGGCTCAGGGGGCTGAGTCCCCCTTATTAAAATTCCATGGCAATTTGGGAGTGCTGAGCCCCCCTTTATATTTTTTGCTGATTGTGTAACTTTAATCATGTTTGAATGGTCTGTGAAATTTATGTAAAGATATTCAGTCATTTCCAACAAGAATGATTTCAGTAATTTCTGGTCGACCATAACATGTGCCGCCCAAGTACTGATCGTGGCGATTGTATTCCTAATATTTTACCTTTTAAAAACACAGAAACATTGTTAAATTTTAATTACAGAATTACTGTTAGCAAAAATAAAAAAAAATAGCATTTTTCAAGTTTATCATTTTTTCGGTCCTTCCCTGATGTTCAGGACACTGTGTTGGTGAGCCCCCTTGTTAAAGTTCCAGGACTACACCACTGATATGAGTTCGAATCTCTCTAAAGATAAGGCAATTTTTTTTCAGTTGATTTTTGTGTTGTGTAGGAATACCATAAAATTTCTTCACAACTGTCATGAAAGTCTGGTTACCCTGGCGGCATAAGCGTGAGTATATTGACATACGCAAGCCCAATTAGCATTTCACGGTCAACTGGACTCTTAATACTTCCTCAATAAAAAGGGAATAATTAACCATGAAGCGCCTACTGCGCTTGCGTAAAACGTTATGCTTATGCTTAAGTCACATGTGTAAACCAGGCTTAAGTGGAAAAACAGATTTCAAACTGGTAAAACTGATATTCATGTATTATAAGGATTTTACATTGATGTGTTGTGAAAGTATGTAACAGACAAGTTAAAAAATTTTCTCTTTCACTAACTATCCTTTGCATCCAGTTTAAATTTAACGATTCCTGAAATCACCACTTATTTTCATATTAACAATTGATGATGACTCTTACATTTTTATTCATAATATAATATGGATGGTTGTCAATTCTCCTGGCCAGTCCGAAGTCTCCGATTTTTGGAGTAAGCTTTTCGTCCAGCAGAATATTTCGACTTGCTATGTCTCGGTGAACAACCTAAAATATCCGATTTATTCCAAAATTCAATTAGTTTAAAAATAATTATCAGAAGTAATGGAAAATTTGCCAAGCTGTCTGTCCACGCATCCATCATGAGAGCTAAAATGAATGGAGAAGCTAGGAAGATAAATACTAATGTATTGGCGAATAAGATATTTGCATAAAAAGGACTGAAATTACAGGAATAACTGAGTATTCTGATGAAATCCAAAACAACGGTAACTCCAAATATCGTCAGCATATTTCTTTTATTGAACATCAATGAAAGAAATACGCTGACAATATTTGGAGTTACCGTTTTTTTGTATTTCAAAAGTACTGAAATATATAAAAACGTAAATTTAGGCCTGTTCTATAAATTTTTATACGTGTGAAGTAGATTCTGTGCATTTTCTCTATTACTACTAGAATTTTGTTAGGAAGCATGCCTCAAGCCATTCACTTGGGCTCCATCTGTTTTCCTTGGCTTGGAGTTTAGCATTATCGTATGATATACTAGCTATGTTGCTCCAGCAAATGTTAATTTTGTAACAGAAAAACTGGATAAAGTTTTGATTAAACCGTTAAACCGTTAAACCGTTAAACCTTGCAGTAATCCCAGACAGTCCCTTTCCAAAACTAAGGTTCAGATTCAGACAAATACTGGCGTAGTTTATTCCACTCCCTGTGTAGATTGCTTAACGAATTATATAGGTAATACCGGTAGAGGTTTTATTCAAAGTGAAGAAAGGAACACAAATCGAGTATCCGGTATCAACACTTACCCAACACGTTCAATAAACACACCATATATGATGGAATAATGCAAAAATCTAAGCCAAGAAAATCAGATGCAGCCAAAGTAAATAGTGTGAAGCATGCTTCTGGATAAAATGCTAAAGGTAATAGAGGCAATGGAAGAAATTTATCTGTTGTGTTTATGCCTTTATTGAATAGGCCTTAATTCGTCCTTTTTTTTTTTTTTTTTAGTTTTTTATGTAAATATTTCACCTACACCATTAGAATTTATTTTCATGTCTTGCATATTGTCATTTCCATTCATTTTAGCTCTGATTGTGGTCACGTAGATCAAAAGTTATTTTTAAACGTAAAAGATCACTGCAAGGTCAGATCTAGGATTTTTCGGAAGGGGGGGTTTGCCAGACCAGATGTGGTTTCCAGTTTTTGAAAAGGGGTGTGGTTAACGAGGCCATTGGTTTTCCTTGATTTTTAAAGGGGTGAGAGCTCCTTTATCACTTAAATGGGATGAATAGTTAAAGTAAACAGATGCATATAAAGTTTATTATGCAAATATAGAGACTGTGGGGAGGAATCCTCACATTGTTTATTGTCTCAAACGGAGGAGTTTAGACCCCCTGAACTCTCCCATTGGATCCGCCAATGTATTGTGAATATCCTTAAGATTATTTTATTTCTATAAATATCGTTTTCGTGATCGCAGTCGAAGTAACAGTAAGAAACATGTTTCCGTTCTCGTTGCCGTTTTTCCTCACTCATTGCATTCTAAGGTCTGTCCTTTATCCATTCTTTTTCTCGTCCTTTCTCTATCTCCGCTTCCTTTCATGTCCCTATTCTGTTCGCCGATTCCACTTTGAGCCTTTCGTTGTTTCCTTCCGATTCCCTCATCCGTGGCTCGTTTTCTATCCATTATTTCCAGTTTCCATTTGCCTGTTGCTAATCTTCCATTGTCTGTCCCCTAATATCAATCTCCTTTTGTCCGTCCTCAATCGCTTATTCACATATAGCCTTCCTGGCTAATGATCTGCCCACGTCTTGCATTCCCATTAACGTTGCCTCCATCGCAATCGTTACCAAACATTTAAGTGGTATGGTTAGTGTTAATTTTGATGTTACTTGTATTGAATTTGGCAAGTTCGTTTTCATCAATACAAATATTGCTGAAAATATTTGATTAAAAGCACTTATTCTTATTGTTTCTTTCATCCAACAAACGTTATACAGCGTTCATTGGAAGTAAAGTGTCTCAAAATTATCTCACCTTTTGCTCACACAAAAACTCCATGCCAGTAGCGATGTCTGCAGCAAGTTTGATTAAATTTCTTTCGGTCAGAAAAGAAGAAATGGTTTTGTAGTCAGGCTGTATGCCCTCATCCAATCGGCTGTTGACAAGAAAATCTTTGAGATTTCCCCTGGCACAGTATTCCAGCAAAATCCAAACAGGCCCTAAAAATAGAGTTTTCAAAATTGAAAAAAGTCAAATTTTAGACTATTCTCTTTTTCAAGATAAAAAGTTTTGACACCATTTCGTTTTACATCAAATCAAGTACGTCATATAATGTACCTGCCAGTGTACAACCGCCAACCAAACCAATGATATTTGGATGGCCTGTGCTGTTGACGTGCTTCAAAATTTCAAGTTCTCTTAGCAATTCATCCGATGGTGTTGCGCCATTGCTATCTAGATTAAAATTTTTTACGTAAAAGTAAGCTCATAACTTTACTTTTTTTTTGGTATGGCTAATGGCTAAAAGCGCAGATTTGGTGTGAACATTCGAAAAGTAAACGATTCTTTAAATGGTCAAAGACTAACTCCTACGTGGTGGGAGCTCTCCCTTGGACTAGTAAAATCGTCTGTCCTTAGCAAGAGAAAAATAATACAAGCGTTATCCTTCCGGGAAAAAGTTAATTGGGAACTTACGGAAAGACTTTTCTTGAGGTGACGACAACTTGAGTATTCGAGTGGGACGGGAAGAGTAGGTCATTGTTCCCGTGAAAATACGAAAGTTTAGCAAAGCAAAATGTCCAACCGCAACGTCTGTGAAAGTGTCTCAACATTTGTTTCGTTCACAAAATGTCACCACGAAAACTTCAGGCAAATACTTTCCTGTGCAGACCTCACACTCTGCTAATAAGTAATCAATATAACAAACCATTTAATTGATACTTTGTCTGAGAAACAGTGAGATTTAATTCCCCCAAATCCCAACGGTTTTCCGACCTCTTCGTCCCGGAAGAAGAATGTTGCACTTTTTGATAAAAACTTAATCGATGGTATCTTATATCCCCGAAATGTTTCTTTGATCAGCTTATACAAGATATAATGGGAAGAATGTCTCCACTTCTATTTGCGCAATAAAGTTTGTCAGAAATGTCGGTTGTTTTGTTTTTCTAAAAAAAACTTTCTTTCGATTTTAGTGTTTATTATTATTTTCCACTACTACTTACTTTTCAAGGTCTTCACTGCTACACGAGTTTCACGATCTCCTGCGACGTTTATCATTTGATGAACGTAGATACCTTCCTTGACGTCACCAAAGTTTCCACCTCCCAGAGATTCGCCAAGAATATCCACTCGCTGTCGAGGAATTTCCCATTTTAATACGTCTAACAATCAATCAAGTTTATCTCAAGTAGTATCTCATAGTCGTACACGAAATATGCAAGGAAATAGTAACCAGCCGATGTAACGTAAGGATTAACGACACTAGTCCATTATTTGAAGAGTGAGCCCAAAGTCTGGAGGAGTCTCAACTGGAGCCTCAAAATGCTTCAAGCACTTTCATATCTCATAAAATGGGATTTAAATTCATGATATGAAACTTTGGAACGCCACAATCCTGACCAGTACAAGATTCCAGAATAAAGCGTTTGGGCTTAGATTGGCAATTGAACGCCACGTTTTTGCGAATCCAGTGCAGCGATCTGGGAACTGAGCTACGAAGACCGTTGTCAAGAGGCTTGACACGAGAACTGCCTTTATAATTCTAGCAATGCCTGTGAAGTGAACGACGCTTCGGCACATGCGCTCGATGACATGAGATGGAGTTCGAATTTTTTTAAATAAAAACTTTCATGTGTCAAAATGATTTATCTTTTAAACCTGACCGGAACCAGTTGCCAAGGCCTCTTTTTGGTAATGTAGTAAAGGTTAGGTCTTAAAAAAAACGCTCTTGACTCTCGAAAGTTTCCTTTATCAACTTTAACATCAATTTCAAGTTATCGAGTGCAATTGCCAAATATTCGTTGAATATATATATTCATATCTTAGTACCTATTCATAGCTCTTTAGGCCTTCAATTATTTCCGTTAAAGATGACCTTACTATCTTAGCAATCGTCGTGCTGAATTATTCTTTATTTCCAAAACTCAGTGCTGCATCCTATTTACTTATTACAACATTACATTCATCACGAAAAATTAAGCTAGTTTTCGACTGTACATTATTTAACAAATCATCCCCAAGTTTTCATACCTTCTGTTGAGGTGCTGTTTTTATCGCTGAAATACTCTGGATATAGGATTCGAAGGTTTACATCGTAACGACTATTCATGTTCGCTGGTTCGAGCTAAATAGCAAATCAATAACCACAAAACAGTTATAACTTGGCAGTAAGGTGAAACAAGTAGCTCGTGCAGATTGCATAGCAATCGGTTTTGGTAGAAACTTTTAATATGAATAAAATTATGGGTTGTAAAAAGACTTTTGATGTTAGTGAGATTCGTAGTTTGCATAGTTAAGATCTCTGTTCTTTATTCAACGAGTCACCAGTGGTGAGGTCATGGGAGGAGAGAAGGGGTCAGGATTTCCACTTTTCAGAAGTATAGTCAACTAGATTCCTTCAAATATTAAGAGAATATGTGCAAATGACTAGGAATGTGGTCTCAAATTGGTAGAGCCCCATCATTCTCTGGAAACGGCTTTGAAGCTCCCTGGAGAAAGGTTACTAGTAAAGTAAATGGTTTAAGACTAGGCACAATTAAATGATTTAAGAAGCACAATGTGTGTGTGTCTTTTACCAATATGGACTTCCGGAGTTCTCTCCACTGGACTTTACGCAGCTCGTTGCTGTAGGAGACAATATGCTAGAAAAAGTTTTTGTCTTCCAGTGGACATTTGCCACAACGGTCATGCTGTTTCTGTGTAGCTTGGGGAGTAAAAATGTTCAGAGAAGCATGGTATGGAATGTATCGGAAAATACTCATACTTTATTTTAGATTTATTTTTGTTTTCTAATAAAACTTAGCATCAAATATTTTAATCATTATTATGCCAAAGGATCCTTCAAAACCCATGCAAAGTTAGAGAACGATGGGATAAAAAGAATGTTACTATTGTAAAGGTAAAGGAAAATTACCTTTATTTATACTGGATTACCCTATAAACTTCAGCTATGGATTAACCAGGCGGAAAACGTAATCTTAAGAGGAATATCAAAGCCCAGCAAAATATCTTTACGAAAGCTCTCGAGTCGGACACAGAAGTAAATTCATAATATTTAATAAAGTTCTATTCTTTCGTTGTATCATCACAACATCATCAGAGAATAATTTACATAACTGCCTAAAGCCTAAGTATATAGTTACAGGGTGTAATAATATACATGCATTAACCAATCAGAGGACGTACTAAAAATAAAAGTTACAGGTATGAGTAACACTAACAACGTGGAAGAGTGAAAGAAGAAATTATAAAAGGAAAAGTGGTGCTGAGCCAATATTGGCATTTCGAACTTCTCTTACGAGAAAGTCTACTCATTAGCAATCTTAAACCCTTTTTAAATAACAGTATTGGCTGAGCATCACTTTTCCTTTTATAATTTCTTCTTTCACTCTTCCACGTTGTTAGTGTTACTCATACCTGTAACTTTTATTTTTAGTACGTTCTCTGATTGGTTAATGCATGAATATTATTACACCCTGTAACTATATACTTAGGCTTTAGGCAGTTACGTAAATTATTCTCTGATGATGTTGTGATGATACAACGAAACGTTACAACTTTATTAAATATTGCAGATTCGATATCGAACCCTAATCACAGTAGTGAGAGACACGTGCACTACAACTGTGCCACCAGTTCCTCGGTGGTGTATTTCTGTGTATAGTGGGAAATTACCTCTTGAGGATTACAACACGTATTCCTTCTATGACAAATCCTTTTCTTTCGAAGCATAAAAGTGATGATAATGACCAGCAATAAAAGACCAACGCCAACGGTAACAATTAACTCTGTTGGTATTTCTACTTGATCATCACTGCTCGATTCTAGAGAAAAAAAATCATGAAAAATTATGGAACATCATATATAGACTGACATTAGTGGTGGAGTCTTAAAATCGTTGGCAAGGCTACGCTCTCCACAGTGATCTATCCCAGCGTTCAGTGGCGTCCCTAGGGTTAATTTATTGGGAGTGGGCAATATTGTGGCATACCCTGAGGTTTTTCAGCTTTTTAATAGCGAAGTTTATCCAGTGCGCATTTCCATGCAAAAGTCGTCGATCAAGGTGGCAGTCTTCGAAATTTATGGTATGAAATGGGGAGACCAGGCCGCACTAATTTACGTTTGGGGGCCATGGGTCCCTGGGCCTCTCCTCGCGACGCCTATGTCAGCGTTTAAACTAAAGAAATCTAGTGTTTGAACCTTATAAAACCATCTCTAGAATCACCACACATACAGTTGTGCTCAAAAGTTACTGAACTCTTCAAGCAAACACACATAATCAAGTTGTGATCAAAATCTTGTTGCTTTATTGTAAAGCTGTGTAATAAAAAATTTAGATTTCATAATGTCCTCTTAAAGTATTATGACAGGTTTTAATTGTTACTATCTCTCTATAAATAAAACCAGTTATCGTGATAAGGAGTCTGTGCAAAAGTAAGTGAACCCATCAGAAGCAATAGTGCAGCAATGCAGAACTACTGAGGTGCAATTCAGACACTTCAGATTAAAGTCTTATTATATTTGCTAACCATCCGTGGCGCTGATGTTTTCCTTTGAGATGCAACCAAGCATGTACATCTGTCAGTTATAAAGGTCTTGTTCTGGGGAGTACAAACTCAGTCTGTATGAAAAAACCAAGGTGCTAAGAATTCCCGGAAGCTCTCAGAATGAAGGTTGTTGCTGCGTACACGCGTGGAGAATGTTACAAAACCATACCCAAGCAGTTGGGGCTAGATGTTTCAACAGTGGGTCAGGTTATCTATAAATGGAGGAATTTTTCAAACAACAGCCTGTTTGTCTGGGAGTAGCCGTCCCAGAAAGTTCTCAGACACAGACAGAAAACTGGTTTCAGAGGCTTCCAAAAATCCCAGGATCACTTCTAGGGAGCTTCAAGTTAACGTGGGACAGGCTGGTGTACAAATTCACAGGTCAATCATACGGAGAAAAAATGAACCTGTCTGGTCTCCATGGCTGGGTGGCAAGAAAGAAGCCATTACTGAAGAAGCAGCATAAAAAAGCAAGACTGAAGTTCGCTAAAGCCCACCTTAACAAGACTTTTGACTTCTGGAAAAAGGTTTTGTGGACAGACGAAGCCAAAATTTAGCTGTTTAGTCATAATGGGAAACGCTATGTTTGGTGGAAACCAAATGGAACCTTCAACGAGAAAAACCTGGTGCCCACAATGAAGAGTGGTGGTAGGAGAATTACCGTGTGAGGATGCTTTGCTGCTTCAGGAACTGGCAGACTTGCCCACATCAATGGTATCATGAATTCTGCTGCCTACCAGCACATATTTGAACGAGAACATCACCCCATCTGTAAAGAACTTAAAGCTTGGTCGTGGCTGGATCATGCAACAAGACAATGATCCAAAGCACACAGTCTTATCAACTCAGGCCTAGTTCGAGAGAAAGAAAATGACTGTTTTGGAATGGCCTAGCCCGGAGTCCTGACCTCAATAATATTGAAATGTTCTGAATTGACCTCAAGCGTGCTGTCCATAACAGGAAACCATCAAATCTGGATGATCTACTCAGGTTCTGTGACGAGAAGTAGTCAAAGATTTCTCCAGAAAGATGCCAACTTTTGGTCTCGGACTACAGAAAACGCTTGGTTGAGGTCACTACAGCCAAAGGAGGATCAACTAAATACTAGCGAAAGGTTCACTTACTTTTGCACAGACCCCTTGTGCATTTCATTAATAGAGAGATAGTAACAATTAAAAACAGTCATAACACATTAAGAGAACATTATGAAATATAAATGTTTTATTACACATCTTTACAATTAAGTAACAAGATTTTGACCACAACTTGATTATGTGTGTTTGATTGAGGGGTTCACTAACTTTTGAGCATAAGTATAGAAATACATTAATGCATGTTAAATGCCAATGTTAGCTCTGCCCATGTGACCATGTTTAGTTTACTGCATTATTTGTAGTCCAGCAGACGTCTCTTAAGATCTTATAAATTATAACGCTTGTCATT
Source organism: Heliopora coerulea (assembly GCA_030142905.1). Classification (NCBI taxonomy): domain Eukaryota; kingdom Metazoa; phylum Cnidaria; class Anthozoa; order Scleralcyonacea; family Helioporidae; genus Heliopora; species Heliopora coerulea. Next base: position 161,669 of record JASJOG010000327.1, read on the forward strand.
CAAAATTTTAGGAAATACAACGCTTTTCATTCAATATTTCAAGAAGGATAATGCCGCTATCCCGCGTTACCGTACGACTACGCCCGTGACTGACGGGGGCGAAACTCAAGGTGTGCGGAGGGTGCAAGACCCTAAAGTTATAAAAAACAATGTATGTATGTATGTATGTATGTATGTATGTATCAACCTATCTATCTATCCTTCTATCTATGTATTTATATCTATCTATCTATCTGTCTATCTATCAATCTATTTATCTATCTATCTGGCTATCCATCTATCTATCTATCTATCTGTCTGTTTGTCTAACTATTTATCTATTTATTAATCTATCTGTACGTAAATGTAATTGTCGTGGACGCCCTCCAAGATTCATTGAAATGAGGAGTTTCAAAAATTGCAGCAAAAGCAAATTTATTCACGATGTTAAAAATGCTGACTGGCCAAATCAAAAAAGTTCTGACGACATTAACCAGGCATAGGAAAAATGGAAACTACAAATGCAGTCCATTCTAAATTGACATGCACCATGTCCAGTTAAAAGGATTCGCAATACTCCATCAACCTGGATGAACAAACAACTTAAACATGAAATAAATACAAGAAATTATTTAAAGAAAAAGGCAGCTAAACCTAATTCACCATCTGATTGACTGCTTTTCAAGAAAAAATGAAATGCATTTAGTCAGTTTGTGAAAAAGACTAAAAAGTTGTACTATCAAAAAGAAATTGAAAGCAGCTCAAGAAATCCTAAGGGTACATGGAAATTTTTATATAATCTGATGGGTAAAGACTAAAAACATTCAAATAACCTAACTTAACAAAAGCCCATCAGAAACTATCACTGGTGCTAAAATGTATTGCAGATCATTTAAACACCCATTTATAAGATTGATTCAAAACTTGCTTTGCAAATATAATCAACATCCCAGGGTAAAACATTTGAAGACTATATAACCAAAGTTGATTCTACTTTCAGTTTTGCTAACATCATACCTACTCGTGTCCTAAAACTGCTGAAATCAGGCAAAACTGAGAAAGCTGCGGGCATTGATAAAATTTATAACAAAATTTTAAAATTATCAGCACCTTATATATATATGAATCTCTAAGTGGAATATTCAATTTATCATTTGAAACTAACATTGTTCCTAATGACTGGAAAATTGCACGGGTTAGTCCAATTTTCAAAGCAGGCGATCGATGTGATTCTAAACACTATATACCTATATCAATGATTTCTGCTGTTGCTCGCATCTTTGAAAAACTTGTGTTTGAGCAATTAGGCTTTTGACAAAGTAGACCATACAATACTCCTAAAGAAATTGCAATACTTTGGTCTGGACCAGTTTGCAATTGGCTGGTTTAAATCCTATCGCAATAATCGAACACAAATGTGTATGGTTAATGGCGTACTCTCAGACCCTAAACAGCTTTCTTGTGGCATACCACAAGGAACCATTTTAGGTCCACTGCTCTTTTGAATTTATATTAATGATCTACCCAACTGTGTTAAATTCAGTTCTACCAGAATGTATGTAGATGACACAAATCTGACTGCATCTCGATCTAGTATTGCTGAAATCAAAACAATATTAGACAATGATATTAGTAGTTGTCAAATGGTTTTCTGCAAACAAATTTCATTAAATTCGATTAAAACAGAATACATGTTGATTGGGTCTCGACAAAAGTTAACAAGCTTAACTAATAGTCTGATGCCCTTAATTTATCATTAGATGGAGTAGCTGTAAAACAGACCCAGAAAGTAAAATGTTTAGGACTTATAATTGATGAAAATTTAACATGGAAATCCCACATAGAAAATGTCGTAAAGAAAGTAAAAAACAGCTTACGCATTTTGAAGAAAGCAAAGCCATATGTTAACCAGCAACTGCTTAATAATATTTACTATGCGATAGTTGAACCACACTTTAGTTATTGCTCTGTTGTGTGGGATAGTATTGACAAAATCTTACAGATAAACTTCAGAAGTTACAAAACTGTGCAGCCTGCATCATCACTGGTGCACCCTACACAAGTCACACCAGTGATGTCCTCTCAGATTTGAAGTGGTCTACACAAGTTCATAAGAGAAAATACGAAAAAGCTATCATGATACATAAAATTGTAAATGGTCGTACTCCCACATATCTGACTAATATATTTGAGAAACAATTTGGAACAACAGTTTATAATCTTAGATCTTCCTTTGTAATACTCAAATACTAAAAGTTCGAACTAAAACCTGTCATGACAGCTTCGCAGTATCAGGAGCTATGATGTGGAACTCTTTATAAATGTAAATATTGTAAATATATTTAGTATACGTACACGGCTTCTAGGTAGAATAGAATTAGAAATTTTTGTAATTTTTATTTTTAATAGAACTACCGTGTCAAAATAAAATCAATCAATTAATAATAAAAAAAATCTACCTACCTACCTACCTACCTACCTACCTACCTACCTATCTATCTATCTATCTATCTATAAATTAATAAAATAATACGCGTCGTACGCACGCTCTGATGGGATTATCACACAGTATAGAGACACGATTGACATCATTTTAATTTTCTATAGAGTACAGAGACTTGACTGACATCACGAAAACTCGAGAGAACCTTGGTTATTTATAAAAGAAATAGAAAATAGCTTTCATGTCCCCGTACTGTAATAGAAACATGAATGACGCCATTTAAACCATAAAATACCGCAAAACACTCGGCTATGCCTCGTGTTTTCACTTGGCCTTTTCCTGGTTGAAATGACGTCATTCATTTCTCTATCAGAGCACGGAGACTCTCAAGGAATTTTCTTTTAGTTAAATATAGATAAATAGATAGATAGATAAATAGATTAAAAGATAGATAGATAGATAGATAGATAGATAGATAGATAGATAGATAGATAGATAGATAGATAGATAGATAGACCGACAGATAAATAGATTGATAGACAGACGGATGACTCGATGGTCAATGGATGAATGGAGAAGCAAAAATGGTGATGAGTAAGAAGATAAATATATGGTAAACATTCAATTTCTAAAATTACTCTTGTATAACTAACGCTTTTATTTGAAAAGAAGGGAAAAAGAGCTAGTTTCGCCTAACCAGAAAATTTGCATAATTGGAATCAGCGTAAGTTGTGGGATAGTTTAAAACTGCTGATTAAAGGATGAAATTTAAAAAGGTGGAAAAGTTTTCTTTAATTTCAAAATTGTAATGATTTTCAACTCCATTTCATTGGCTATAACTATACCTGTACAGTTAAATCCATTGCCGGTAAAACCAGTATCACACATACAGACGAACGATCCTCCCGTGTTACTACAACTTGCGTTGGGATGGCATATGTTGGTGGAACACTCGTTCACATCTAAATCTGTGCAGAACAGATAAATATAAGCATACTTTGTTAAATATTTAACAAATAGAAAATGTTTTACTGTGTACATATAACGACATGTAAACAAGAGGAGAAGGTTGTGAGAACTTGAAAGATGATGAGTGCGCCCAAGACCAAAAGTCAAAGGTTTACAAAGTTGCTTGAGAGTTCTCCAGCATCTCCGAGTGTTTGTATTAGACTATATTGACACAACAATTGAAAACTGTTTCTTTTAGTTTTAAAAAATAAGCAAAGAACTAAGCGATAATAATTGTGAATAACAAAGTTTAATTTCAACATGAAAACAGTAAATTATCGTTATTAGTTCGTAAACAATCAGAGCTTTCCATTCGAGCCAAGAACGATATCTGGCGTCTGTAAACCTATCCGAGCTTTCCATTCGCACCAAGAAATTCTTCTGGTGTCAAGGGGCGCTGTGATGTTATGACCGTGTTTGTATAGCCTGATATAAATATCATAACTGACCAATCATTGCGGGCTTAATAGGAAACGTATTTTATAAAACTCGATTATTTTTCACTTTTCTACTTTTCAGCGAAGCTATGATTACAAAAGTAATGCTATAGATCTTGAACACGTGGAAATAGTCGGGGTTTATGTGAAACAATTAAGGAAAAACGATTAGCCTGATTGTACCTTAAGATTAACTTTGAAATTATGTTGGTATAAATTTCATAAATCAAATCAGCAGTAATTTAAAATATCAGGATTTCTGTTTTCCAATTTAATATCCTGATGTTTGTAAAGTTTCTTCACTTAAGTATTCGTCATTAATTAAAATCTAGATTTTCTTCCCTTATTGAAACCCACAAAGCAGCAAAAAGCTTGGAACATAGGGTTTCAAAATTTTCCTTTACTATCTTAGTAAAAGATTGAAATAATTATGATGACTTCTTTGTTATGTGAAGCCGGACTTCTATAAGAAAGATAATTAGATAAAACTTCTCCAAGTAAAACAATTTAATATCTATCTATCTATCTATCTATCTATCTATCTATCTATCTATCTATCTATCTATCTATCTATCTATCTATCTATCTAATTATCAATCTCTTTATAAAATAACACGGGTCCTACGCACGCTATGATGGGACGAGCCTCGTTTCTTTTCAGAGTATAGATGCACGATTGACGTGATTTTCTTTTTGTAATAGAGTAGAGAGACATGAATTACGGCATGAAAACTCGAGAGAATATCTGTTATTTTATAAAACAAATATAAATCGGAATATCCTGCACGATTCACCTCCCAGGAAAACAAGATGGCGTTCCATTTTGTTTAAGTAAGGGAAGAACTTATTTTTAAATAAACGAAGTTGTCTTGCTGTACAATACCAAAAACAGCAACTAAATTTTTCAATAAAGTATTCAAAGATATATATTTCTTTTATTTTTTTAGCGATAAATGTACTCAGGATGTGTTAAAAATGTTTTGTTTACAAATGATGATTAGGGGACCAGCCGACTGATTTCGGTAAAATTCTTTTAAAAATTTTAAAAAGAATATGCCTGAAAACAGTTATGGAAGGTATATTATATAGGTATATGTATAATTATACCACTATTCGTCTCCTCTTCGGTGATTAATTGTTCTCTATCCCTCTATCCGTCTGTCTTAAAATAATATTAGAAATGGAGTGATGCGTCAGCAGTTGTGAACGATCTCTCCAGAAGTTGAATGTTTTCCTGGAGGATATGACTTCAGATTGCCCAAGCGTCCGTTGTTCAATATCCCTCTGCAACTGCATTACAACTTTCATGAAAACGTATTTATGGTAGAGTAAGTGAACTCGATTTCTATATCTGGAATGCTAACTGACCAATGAAACATGAAGCCAAGATGGCCTCCACGGAGGGCAATCTTTTACGTTGTACATGACTTTTAATCTCCCACGCGACATTTTACACTTTCCTGAAAAATTTCCCTTTGAAATTGATCGAAATGTTCCTTCAAAAGACAGAAATGAGTCTACATATTTTAAATATATTTCGACAAAGTCTAACCGAGTGAGTATTTCGAAAAGTTACTTTAGGAAACAAATAAATGCTTGTCCTTGTTTTACCATTCGTTTACCATCTTTAGACAATGTAACACACTTCTTTAGGCCAATCGGCAATAATGTTTCTTTTTAAATACTCGATTATGTAAATTTGGTCCAGTAATATTTCGTCTGAACACTTTTTCCATGGTTAGGAATGTTTTCTAAGCCTAATTAAACAAAAACTGAAGATTAAAGTCGTGTAAAAGAGTGAAACTGACGTATAAGCCCGCGAGGAGGATTGAAAGTGACGTACAAAATTTCCCACCATGGGTGGCCATCTTGGCTTCAGTTTTTGTCCGGCTAAATAACTAGGAGCTAGTATTCCAGATATAGAAATCGAGCTCACTGGGTAGCACTAATTCATTACTTCTGCCACGAAAGCTAAAGTTTGACTTTTTGTTTGAGTGAGAAGATACGAAAAGACAAAAACATGGTGGCCATGTTAGTGTCGCATACAATAACACTTAACGATATTCTTTTTGCCAAAGTTCCTCCAAGATGTCGCCCCCCCTATCAAGTGTAAGCCACCTATTGCCACTGCTTATGCAGGGAGCACAAAATTATGTTCCTGATAAGACTAAAAATTTGAAATTATATTCTCCAGTCATATTGTATTTGAAGTAGTTTATTGCCCTACCAAGACTTAGCTCTGCCCGGTGGCAGATGAGTCCTGGTTTGGCCACGTCACTTTCTGAAAATATCCTTGGATACCACTGATGAACCTTTGGTGTCTAATGAATTGCTGATAGTGACTCAAAGTACTTACTGTCTCTCAGCGTGGTTGCCCAATCTGCAAATGACAAAGGGGTGGAACATTTGGGACGTAATATAAACAGTCGGAATCTGTACGTGGTATATGGAACTAAAGTCAAATAAAAAAAGAAAGGCAATGTTTAGCAATCGTGCTTCAAAGTTTTCGTCTCCAAAGCCATATTGTTTACTTTATTTCGAAAATGGCATCGTAGCAATTAAGGGTTCGATGGTATCGTAGCATCCCAAATAGTGTTCAGAAAAAAAAATTAAAATGAATTGTTTCATAAATCTGCTAAAAGTAGTATTCTATAATTTGAGTTTACGGGTGAACAGGAATGATAGCTATATGCTCAGTTCACCAAATAAATTAGAAGATAAACTTCTACCGTTAATATTGACTGATTCTTTTTAGCTGTATATTTTAAACATTCATGTTTTCTTTCTGAACCTTCGTAGCTCAATGATTAGACAAACTTACCATCAATTAGAGTGCCAAAGAATATTACACATTTGAGTACGATCATATGAAATTGAGTTTATATTAAGTATAAGTAAATTTTCGAGTCTTAGAATCATACAATGTATGATAAAAAGACAAAAAGACACAACTGGGACCATATGGGCCTCTGCCTGGGAATCAAACCCTTAAACCCGCAAAATCTATAGTCAGTGCCTGATTAAGCTTGTGGGTGCCTTGGGTACTGATAGTAATGCGGGGCCCTTTGATGGCCACCCAAACATCATAATATATTTATTCTGCAAGGAATGTTTTAAGGATGCTTTGCTTGTAAATGGAAACCTAAAGGGATCACCATTACCATAAGGGTAAGTTGAGATTATTGATATATTATGCCAGAAAAGATCGACGGACTAATGTTTTAATTCCGATAAATACAGTATAATGGGTTGATTCTGAGATATAATCTTTTTAATTTTTATATGATGTTAAATTTAGCATAAGAGTCATGCATGAGAAATATTTGAGCTACATCTACCACAACTCTCGCAACCGGCGAAGAGTAAGTGGGTAACTGAAAATAAATTTCAGCCTATATAAAAAAGTACAAATTCTGCAAGAGAAATGCAATAGACTGATCGCATATAGGCAGCCAGGTCATACTATAGTACATTAATATGACATTGCAGTATTTATAACCTTTATTTGGGTTGATTTCTTCCTTGTTTTAGCTTCAGAAAATTCAGTAAGAATTTTATACGAGTCCAGTGATCGCCAAAACATCAATGTCCTTTGAAAGAATTGTTAAACTAACCAATCTTTAAGTGGATAATTGTTGTAGATGTGAAAGCTTCGGGATATGATCGATGATCGGTGAACGATCTTGAAGCCCTAACCACAGAAAAACGATTTCCGAGACCAAGACGGGTATCGAACGTCAACACATATGTCGAACTTGCACGTACGTTCGCCATCCGAGTCTCGGTAGCGCAATGGTTAGAGCGTCTCACCGGTTATCTGAAGGCTACGGGTTCAATCCCCGTCTAGATCTCCGGTATCGTATTACTGAGATTAAGTCTTGACGAACGTTTATTGATTATCTAACCCATCTTTGTTGGCTCGACATGCAGAGGTACACGATAGCAGCTGGGAAGTCCAAGTTCCAGAACTTGTGTTGCTTGTACATCATCGTCGGCATGTGTACAATGGCTTCGTTAATAACGTCTTTTCCAGCTGTCGAAACGGTCTCCTGGTTTTGACCAACTTTCGATTCGACTTGTGTCAAATTTTGTCATGGTCGTATAACGCTGAACACGTATCGGAGGGATGAGCTGCTTGAGTCAGAACTTTCTGTATTCTTCTCGACTTCTAAAGAACAGAGTTTATACGCCCTTCCTTTTCTGTTGTTTGCTATCGTTTGTGCGTTCCACTAGGGTACTCGCGTGGCCAGTGTTTGTGCCTGTTGAGCAGCTCATGTTTGTAAACAACTAGATTTCACTCAACCATTTTTAAGGTTCTTTCAATGCCTAACGTCTGATTAAATACATGTTTTTGCAGTGCATCGGTATTAGCGGCTGTTGATCACAAAATGCCGCTTCAGAATATTTTAATATTTATATCATTATTATTAAAATTATTGTAACTGTTATTTATTTATGTTGTTGTTCTTGTTCTTTTTGTGCGTCTTGCTATTATGTTATGATTATTGTTTTGTAAAAACCGTCCATGGGGTGGCCCCTTTATGTGGGGTGCCATGAGGTACGTGCCCCAAGTGTCCCATTGTCAATCCGGCACTGTCTATAGTACAGTGTTCTGTCAATTAAGCTAAGAAGGCCGTTGCTAATAGCATGAACACCAGTTTTATTTATGTAGGTCGATAATGCTGATGAAGTAAAGCGTATATATATTTTTTTTTTATCTTTTCATAAACCCTAAAAAACAGACAAGTAGAAAATAGGCAACATTCTCGTTTAAAGATGAAAACTTAAAAAAAAAGACCCAGGAATATAACAAAACGGTTGTGAGATAAGCTTTTCCAACAGTTTAAGACAAAAAAAATTCCTTTTTGGCTAAACATAACGAGTTTGTCTCTCAACGCAATTTTCTCATATTTTTACTTTAAAAAGCGGGCTTCCATTCGTTCCCTTTCTGTACGACAGCATCATAAAGGTTAACATTTTCTCATGCTAGTCTATAAACTAATTTGTTTACGTTTGGGGTAATAATCTTCCATATTATGTGCTATTGAAAAAGATATCCTAGATTAAATAGATAATGTTGTAATTTTACTTACCAAGCATTTTGGCAATGTGTTTTTGAGTAGTAATATTAAGTTTAATTTGAGATTCAATATTTGACCCCTTTTTCCGCCATGTCAATCGGTATCCTGTATCGTCGGGTTGTGGTGTGTATGTCCAAGAAATTTCCATAGATCGTCGGCCCGGTTTGAATTGAAATTTTGGTATATCACCAGGAACAGGACTGCATCGATCTATATAACAGCAAGAGCAACAAATTTGTGATCAAAGTCTTCGTAATCTTTTATGTCTAAAGAAAACATATTTCTGGAAGATAAGGTAAGTTGCAATAGTTACAATGCAATGGAAGTTGCAATGGATACAGTTAAACTAACGTGTGTATAAAACACATTTCCAGTTAAATTATGAAAAGAAACTTCACAATTAACCTACACTGCTGAAGTCAACTGAAAAATGTTGACTCGAGCGGGATTTGAACTTGCACCTTCGGGATACCGGTCCGCCACTCTACCTGTTGAACTATCGAGTCCACAGGGATTGGAGGCGAGTTTTTATCCAATTTAAGTGCACGAAATATTCTTGCGACAACTTAACGCTATCCATGAGGATGGATGTGCAGTGTTTCAATTCTATTTCAGAATCATCCTCAGGGTATTATGAAACGAAACTTTACAATTAACCATGTGAAGTTTCGTTGCGAAGTTTCGTTTCATAATACCCTGAGGAGGATTCTGAATTAGAATTGAAACACTGCACATCCATCCTCATGGATAGCGTTAAGTTGTCGCAAGAATATTTCGTGCACTTAAATTGGATAAAAACTCGCCTCCAATCCCTGTGGACTCGATAGCTCAACAGGGAGAGCGGCTGGACCGGTATCCAGAAGGTGTGAGTTCAAATCCCGCTCGAGTCAACATTTTTCAGTTGACTTCAGCAGTGTAGGTTAATTGTGAAATTTCGTTTCATAATATCCTGAGGATGATTCTGAAACAGTTAAATTATGCATTACACCGTTGTTATTAAACCTTGTGTTTCAGTAACATAAGGCACACTTTTTACTTTTTTATTATGGTCACATGACCACATGTTACAAAAGGACCCCTGTTGCCAATGGAGTTTCTTCGCTTAATTAAAGAAAGAACCTTTTAAAAATAGCGCATATTTAGAAAGTATATGGACACCCCTTGCTATACATGGCAGCCGAAATTTTGCTCTTCCATTCAGACGTGGTATTTCTTTTTGTTTTAAAGCTTAAAGTATCTTTGAAAATTTAGTGCTTGTCCATTAAATGTTCACAAAAAGGGTATATATTTCTAAACATGTCGAGAAAATACAATCTTATCAGCTGTGGTAAAGGTAGAACACAGACGTTATGGGGATACGAAGTGGACAAAAGATGTAACATTCCATATGTCAAAATGAGGAAAGCCATTCTCAATTTTTTTGTTTTATTTAGTCTTTCACGATATGAGATGAATTATGCAACCAGGTTTTGAAAATTTTTACGACTTTCCTATTTCAAAAGTTGAAGGCGAATATCACTGCATGAAAAAATGTAATTGCTCTAGTTTGCAATGGATCAAATATACAGCAAATATAAAGTCTGTCGAAAATATGATATTTATGGCAGTTTTAATGCGTTGGAGGTTGTACTCACTCATTGAAAAGAACATATGAATATCACAACATCTAGATTGCAGTAAATATATGTTTGCTACGTCTTTGTGGCGTGTTTGCCCAAGCTCACACAAACAAAAACTTTCTTGACTGCTTAAATTAATAGAACTTATCAGTTCTCTTGAGGATCGAATTGTTCAACAATAACTTTAGAATAAGATATTTAGAAAACTTTCGTGGTTTACAATTCTCTCCTCATCGATCGAAGATCGCTGCATGTATACAGAGATGGACCTTTCATACACTGCGGCGCTCGTCGATAGTAGGCGACGTAACGTGACCTCCAGCTTGAAAATAAGACATATGAAATTATAAACTCACAAAATAATAATAAAAATATAAATAAGGATACAATCATTTGATTGAAACAAAATTTTGAAATGTATTTTCAAAACTTTCATTGGCAGAAAGAAATGGTTTATACATGTAGATGGTTACCCAATCAGAACGAATTTTTCCCATTCGTGGGATAACGCCATTTAAAAGCAGAGTTTGCAGTTAAACTACAATAAAGAGTTAAAATGACAGATTAGTGTCATTTATGCCAAATTTTGGGAAGAATGACGAATATATTTAGCAAGGTAAGAGTACGTTTGGTTTTGGTTACCATGTTGGATTTCATAAAATTGTGATCTAACATTGTTTCCAGTTAAAACAAAGGATTTTTATCCCCCTAATCCTTCATTAAGTAAATACGTCTCTTTGCTGGTTTCTGGTAATTTAAGGACAGAATGTGTTCTTTTCAAACATAAAATGATTCTGATCACGTAACTAGTGATAACATTGCTCAGTTTAAGAAGAAAAGTATAAAGTAAAGCATACTCCAAACAATATCGATATCTTGAAATTCAAAATTTGGTTTACAAGATGGTACTATCGTGAGACTGTAATATTTCTAATTATTTTTAAGTCATCTTAAGACAACGTTCCTGGGTATTTTAGAATTTAGAAAACTTTTAAATTGTTTTTTAACATGTAGCTTTGCTGAGTTAAACTTACCTGGAGTTAAAGGATTAAAATTAGGCGAGGGCGCCAACATCACTGTACTAAATCCAGATTTGACAGTCGGGCAACATTTATTTAAGGCTACACATTGATATCGATAGGGATATTTGTCACTTGGTGGTTGATCTCTTAAATCCGCTTGCCAGATGGGGGTTCCGTTTAAGAAGGAATAAGAAATCTCCGTGCCATTTATCCTGATTGACGTGCTTTGGTTATTATGTCTTACCCAGAAAACACTCGTAGTGTTGTCTCCGCTTCCAGTGCAATCCAATGAGACAATATCTGGTCTCTGTAGAGTTATTGTTTGATGGGAACTTGTGAGGATAGTTAAAGAAGAACTCGAATTATTATCTTGAAAGAAAACAACAGAACAATGGTTCAATTCAATTAAAACATTTAGCTTCGAAAATAATACGCAAATAATAAATAAGCATTGATGACAAGTTCGTTTATCTCAGAGGGAAATTACTTCCACAATTAATTTAAGTCCAATGTCAGTTTACAATTTGACGCCAGTGTCGAGTAAGCGCAGCCTTCGATAAAGAGTACAACATGATGTAAAGCAATTGAATAAGCAACACTGTCGAGTTAGTGCCACACCTTCACACCCAAGTTGCTTCGCTTATATGGAAAAAGTTAAATCAATGAGAAAAAAAATAAAAATCTTTCAGGGATACCTGGATAGTTTTCAAAACTTTCACCTCGGGAGGGAGATACGGCGATCGGAAATATTCATCATAACCTGACTTTCATGTGCCTGAGTTTCAGAGGATTCCTTTGACTCATTCACGGCGGGATCTCTCCCTTTGGCGAGGAAAATCATCCGATTTTAGCCACAGCAAAATAATGAAAGTGTTATCTCATCGGGAAAGAGTTAATTTGCATCATAACAATGCAGTGCTGCCCATCACACTTTAGCGCAACAAAGAACTGTGCGGCGTGGTGCGGTGAACTACAGTTCAGAACAGCACATTAGAGCACAATGAAAGTATAGTAAAGTGCGGCGTACAATGAAATCATACAAAGTCGTAACAAAAGGGTTTAGAGCAATAGCAAAATCTGCGAGATTCCTGTTGAAAACGCGTCTCTTAGTCATTGGACAGAACGTCAGAGCAGCTGGGAAAAACCCAACATTTTTGGACAATGCAATTTTATTAAGGTGATTTAAAAAGAACGGTACGACTTTTGACTAAAGACTTTTATTTTTGTATTTATAAAAGTGAACTCCATTTAATAAAGATTAATAACGTGAAATCCTGAAGGTTGAAGCCAAACGTTAGAAAAGGGATTCATTTATAAGTCCAATCCCTTGTTGCAACCAACATTTGTTTTATCAGTAACTCATACAATTATGTCTTTTAAGCCCTCATAGGCCCCCAACCCCAACGTCAAACTGCTCAGATAAATAATCCAGCAGTAAATATATGTTCCCAAAAATTTATCTTCCATGCATATATATTTTCTAGGAAATTTCTTTGTAATCCCATGCAGCAAAGCACCAGACTAATCTTATAATTATTATGACGTATTGACACGAAGTGATTGCGCTTCTAACACACTACTTCAAAACATTTGAAACGCTTTATACAATAAATCACCGACGTGAACTCAAATTCAGTTCCTTAATCATAACATACGTTTTTTATCCCCAAAACATCGGTAAAGCTCACCTCCAAAAAGCCCTGACTGAGTAAATGAAAAAAATTGGAATTCCAACAAATGAATGAGATAGTGAAATATGAGATATAAATCACTGCACAGTTTTTCTAACAATAGACCCAGCGTTAATACTACCCTTACTTTTTAACTCCGATGAAGCATATGTCAGTTGAACTTTTTTCCCACTTCCAAATGAGTTAATAGCCATTATTTCTATCAAGTATTCTTCTTGTGGACCTTGAAAAAAGTATAAAATTGTGCATTATCGAAAATGAAGGATGTTTCGTATAAAGAAAAGAACTAACTGTACTGAATATAAAGAGGCAACAGCATTCCTCATTAACCAACAAACGTAAGACTTTAGTTTGAATGAAATTCTTTTAGATTCATACGCTTGCTTCTTGCTAGAGAATTAAGCACTTTTTATCCTTATTTTTTTTCTCGATACAATGACGCCAGGTTTCTAAAAAGGTTTTAGATATCGAGAGTCAATGGAATTCATTCAACAACCATCAAAGACGACCTATAACCATTCGAGATGAGCTAATCACTGCAATTGAGCTACTGACCAACCATTCACTTTTCTCTTGTGTTCTAGCGTATGATTTCTATCGTGACGATGGCTAGTTGGTCGAAAATACTTAGTTTCCCGAACTTTTATCGCCATCCAATTTAAACAAGTCAATATTGTAGCAATTATGTATGACTACGATTGAAAATGCATTGACATAATTAAAAACTAATAAAATAAATGACACAGTAGCGAAATTGCTTGTTTTATAATTTATATGATATTGCCAAATCACAAGAAATACTCGTTGGACACGCGTAAACCTGGAGGGAGTACTTATTGCTCCGGGTAAATAAAGTGATTACTTTTATGTGTGTTTACCAAGTGCTGTACCTGTTTTACCACTGCAACATAACAAGGGGAACGAAAAATCCGATTCTGTCTAGGTACGATTTTAAGTTTAAGAAGAACTGGGCGGGGAATTTAAATGGAGGTGACATGTAGTTGATGTTGCCATAAGGCTTTGGACTTTATCCCTTTTGAAGAAGATTAGTTCATAATTTTTGGCTCCTGGGGAAGAATACTGGAAAAGCATCCTTGTAATGGTAAACATGTTATTAGCCAAATGATGTGATCGTACAAATTATCTGTGGGTGTTCCTCAAAGGCCAACATCCGACTAAACAGTTCGAGAAATGCTCGCGTTAAAAAGGTAAGTTGATTGTGGAAATCCCGTTCAGAAATTCGTTTGTATTCTTGGACATATGAAAAATGTTGATAAAGTAAGTTACTGTAAAAAGATTAAAAGAACAGATATGAAGCTATCATGCAAACCTCCTTCTGAGAATGCTTGTTGAGTATGCCCCCAGTCAATTTTTTTTTGTCTTATCTATTAAACGTTTTATCCTAGACATGTCTTCACCCCTATATTTTAATCAGCGAAAGTGGCACAAATCTGTTGTACTTACTTAGCCTTGAAATAATGTAGAAATGGGGAGATGAAATGTTCACACTTCTATAATCTTCTTCCACGTCTTTCTTCTTCCAAAATAGTCGATATCGAAGCGAGTCTCCATTTGGAAATTCTGGAGGTAACCATGTAATGTTCACAGTAGTAGAATCTATTTCCGTTGCACTTAGATTCCTTGGTAGACCTGGCTCTGTTAGGAAAATTAAAACGTTTGAATTAACAAAACAAATGAATGAAGGACTGCTAAAAAAATATACCCCCTAATATTAACGGACAAACAAATTAGGTATAATAGAATGTATAAGTACATTGGCACGTAATAAGTATGTATAAGTATATAAGTATATGAGTTTATAAGCATGGAAACATATAAGTATATAAGTATATAAATATATAAGTAAGTACATAAGCATATAACCATATAAGCATATAAGAATATATGCATATGAGCATATAAGCATATAAACACATAAGCACTTAATTACAACACATTTAGTATACACCTCTCGAGAAAATAGTGTTTTTTTCCGCCATCTGATTGGTTCTCTTATCTCGGAATATCCTGTACGATTCACCTCCCAGGAAAACAAGATGGTGTTCCGTTTTGTTTAAGTAACCGAAGAACTTTTTTTTAAATAAATAAAGTTGTCTTGTCATACAATACCCAAAAAAGCAATTAAATTTTCCGATAAAGTATTCAAGATATATATTTCTTTTATTTTTTTAGCGATAAATGTACTCAGGATGTGTTCAAAATGTTTTGTTTACAAATAATGATTAGGGGATCAGGCGACTGAGTTCGGTAAAATTCTTTTAAAAATTTTTTAAAAAAATATCTGAAAACAGTTATGGAAGGTATATGATATAGGTATATGTATAATTATACTACTATTCGCCTCCTCTTCTGTAAATAATTGTTCTCTAACCCCCTATCCGTCTGTCTTAAAGTAATATTAGAAATGGAGTGATGCGTCAGCAGTTTTGAACAAATGCGCCATCTCTCCAGAAGTTGAATGTTCACCTGGAGGATATGACTTCAGATTGCCCAAGCGTCCGTTGTTCAATATCTCCCTGCAACTGCATTAGAACTCTCATGAAAAAGTATTTATTGTAGAGCCAGTGAACTCGATTTCTATATCTGGAATGCCAACTGGTTAATGAAATGTGAAACCAAGATGGCCCCCCACAGAGGGCAATCTTGTACGTTGTAGACGAGTTTTAGTCTCCGACGCGACATTTTATACTTTCCTGAAAAATTTCCTTTTGAAATTGATCAAAATGTTCTTTCAAAAGACAGAAATGAGTCTAAATATTTCAAATATATTTCGACAAAATCAAACCGAGTTAAAGGTTATATATTTTCACGAAAATATATTACCAAATTATCAAGAAACCTGATAAAACGGCCTCGAAAAGTCACTTTTACCGTCCTCTTTTTACCGTTCGTTCACCATCTTCAGACAATGTAACACATTTCTTTAGGCCAATCGGCAATAATGAATCCTTTTAAATACTCGATTATGTAAAATTGGTCCAGTAATATTTCGTCTGAAAACTTTATCCATGGTTAGGAATGTTTCGAAGCCAAGCCAAACAAAAACTAAAGATTAAAGTCCTGCAAAGGACTGGAACTGACGTACAAAATTTCTCTCCATGGGCAGCCATCTTGGCTTCAGTTTTTGTACGGCTAAATAGCCCTAATTCATTACATCTGCTACCAAAGTTAAAATTTGGCTTTTTGTGAGAGCGAGAAAGATTGAAAAGGCGAAGACATGGCGGCCATGTTAGTGTCATATGCAATAACAGTTAACGAAATTCTTTTTGCTAAAGTTCCACCTAGATTGCCTCCTCTGCTAATTTCATGTGTAAATCAATTATTACCTCTACTTATGCAGGGCATCCAAGATTATGTTCCTGATTAAACTAAATATCTAAACTTATTTTCTGCAGTCAATACTGTCTTTCAAACGGTTAATTGCCCTACCAAAACTGACCTCTGGTTTGGCCGCGTCACTTTCTGAAAATATCCTTGGATACCACTGACAAAGTTCTGGTGTCTAATGAATAGCTAATTGTGACTCAAAGTACTTACTGTCTTTCAGCGTGGTTTGTCCAATTGTAAATGGAAAAGTAGGGGGACATTTGGAATTTGATATATACAGGTGGAATGTGTACCAGGTATATGGAACTAAAGTGATATAAAAAAAGAAAGGCATTTACACAATGTTTCTCAATCATGCTTAAAAACCTTCGTCTCAAAAGCCATATTGTTTGCTTTCTTTCGAAAATGGCGTCGTGGCAATTAAGGGTTTGATGGTATCGTATCATCCCAAACAGTTTTCAGAAAAAAAAATTAAAATGTAATTGTTTTATAAATGTGCTAAAAGTGGTATTTCTATAATTTGAATTTACGGGAGAACAGGAACGAATACTATGCTCAGCTCACCCAATAAATTACCAAGTAAACTTTTGCCATTAATATTGACTAGCTCTTTTTGGCAGTATATTTTAAACATTCGTGTTTTCTTTCTAAACCCTCGTAACTCAATGATTAGACAAACTTACCACCGATTAGAGTGTCAAAGAATATTAGACATTTACGCATGATCACATAAAATTGAGTTTATATTAAGTATAAGTAAATATTCGGGTGTTAGAATCATACAATGTATGATTAAAAGACAAAAAGACACAACTGGAACCATTTGGGCCTCTGCCTGGGAATCAAACTTTTCAGCCCGCGAATCTATAGTCAGTGCCGGATTAAGCTTGTGGGTGGCCGTGGGACACTCTTAGTATAGTATAGCAGGGCCTCTTTGATGGACATCTCAACATCATAATATATTTATTCTACAACAAATGTTTTAAGGATGCTTTGATTGTTAATGGAAATTTAAAGCGATCACTAAAACCATACGTGTAAATTGAGATTATTGATAGATTATATCGGAAAAGATCGACGTACCAATGTTTTAATTCTGATAAAAACAGCATAATTGGTTGATTGTGAGATATAATCTTTTTAATTTTTATAAGGTGTTAAATTTAGCATAACAGTCATGCATGGGAAATATTCTAGCTACATCTACCACAACTCTCGCAAACCGGTGAAGAGTAAGTGGGCAGCTCAAAATAAATTTCAACCTATATAAAAAAGTACAAACTCTGCAAAAGAAATGCAATAGACTGATAGCATATAGACAGCCAGGTCATAGTATAGTACATTAATATGACGTTGCAGTATCTATAACCTCGATTTGGATCGATTTCTTCCTTTTTTTAGCTGCAGAAAATTCAGTAAGAATTTTATACACGTTTGTTGATCGCCAGAACATCAATGTCCGTTGAAAGAATTGTTAAATTAACCAATCTTTAAGTGGATAATTTTTGCAGATGTGAAAGATTCGGGATATGATCGATGATCGATGAACGATCTTGAAGCTCTAACCACAGGAAAACGATTTCTGAGACCAAGACGGGTATCAAACGGCAACACATACTTCGAACTTGAACGTACGTTTGCCCTACGAATCTTGGTAGCGCAATGGCTAGAGCGTCTCACCGGTTATCTGAAGGCTACGGGTTCGATCCTCGTCTAGAGCTACGGAATCGTTTTTCTGAGATTAAGGCTTTGACGAACGATTATCGATAATCTAACCAATCTTTGTTGGCTATGGAAAATATGAACAAATGGACAATGGTTTCGTTAATGACGTCATTTCCAGCTGTCAAAAGGGTCTCCTGGTTTTCACCAATTTTCGATTAAACTTTTGTCAAATTGTCATGGTAGCTTAATGCTGAACACATATCGGTGGGATGAGCTACTTGAGTGAGAACTTCCTGTGTTCTTCTCGACGTCTAAACTACAGAGTTTATACGACCTTCCTTTTCTGTTGTTTGTTATCGTTTCTGCACTCCACCAGGGTACTTGCGTGGCCGGTGCTTGTACCTGTTGAGCAGCTCATGTTTGTAAACAACTAGATTTCACTCAACCATTTTTATGGTTCTTTCAAACCATAAAGCCTGATTAAATACATGTTTTTGCAGTACATTGGTATTAGCGGCTGTTGATCACAAAATGCCGCTTCAGAATATTTTAATATTTATATCATTATTATTAAAATTATTGTAACTGTTATTTATTTATGTTGTCGTCCTTGTTCTTGTTGTTCGTGTTGCTATTATGTTATGATTATTGTTTTGTGAAAACCGTCCATGGGGTGGCCCCTATATGTGGAGTGCCCTGAAGCACGTACCCCAAGTGTCCCATTGTTAAACCGGTACTGTCTATAGTACAGTGTTCTGTCAATTGAGCTACGAAGGCCGTTGCTAACAGACAAGTAGAAAACAGCATACTCGTTTACAGATGAGAACTGAAAAAAAAAGACCCAAGAATATAACAAAACGGTTGTGAGATAAGCTTTTCCAACAGTTTAAGACAAAAAAAATTCCTTTTTGGCTAAACATAACGAGTTTGTCTCTCAACGCAATTTTCTCATATTTTTACTTTAAAAAGCGGGCTTCCATTCGTTCCCTTTCTGTACGACAGCATCATAAAGGTAAACATTTTCTCATGCTAGTCTATAAACTAATTTGTTTACGTTTGGGGTAATAATCTTCCATATTATGTGCTATTGAAAAAGATATCCCAGATTAAATAGATAATGTTGTAATTTTACTTACCAAGCATTTTGGCAATGTGTTTTTGAGTAGTAATATTAAGTTTAATTTGAGATTCAATATTTGACCCCTTTTTCCGCCATGTCAATCGGTATCCTGTATCGTCGGGTTGTGGTGTGTACGTCCAAGAAATTTCTATAGATCGTTGGTCCAGTTTGAATTGAAATTTTGGTATATCACCGGGAACAGGACTGCATCGATCTATATAACAGCAAGAGCAACAAATTTGTGATCAAAGTCTTCGTAATCTTTTATGTCTAAAGAAAACATATTTCTGGAAGATAAGGTAAGTTGCAATAGTTACAATGCAATGGAAGTTGCAATGGATACAGTTAAACTAACTTGTGCATAAAACACATTTCCAGTTAAATTATGCATTACAGCATTGTTATTAAATCTTGTTTTTCAGCTACATAAGGCACTTTTTTTACTGGTTTATTATGGTCACATGACCATATGTTACAGAAAGACCCGTGTTGCCATTGGAATTTCTTCGGTTAGTTAAAAAAAGGACCTTTTAAAAATAGGGCATATTTAGAAAGTATATGGACACCCCTTGCTCTTTTCTTGTTATTTTTTTTCCTTGATTTGACTAAACTAGAAAATAGTTCGATTGTATCCTTTGTTGCTGGAGGTTAAAAAAATTATTAAAATAAGAGAAACGAACGAAAAACAAATAGAAAAAATAGGAAAACAACAAGGCGAATATGCATGGTTTAGTTCTAATAGCAAAAGATACGACGTTGCTCTCTCCCGATACATGGCAGCCGAAATTTTTCTCTTCCATTCAGACGCACTATTTCTTTTTGTTTTAAAGCTTAAAGTATCTTTGAAAATTTAGTGCTTGCCCATTAAATGTTCATAAAAAGGGAAGATATTCCTAAACATGTCGAGAAAATACAATCTTATCAGCTGTGGTAAAGATAGAACACAGAGATTATGGGGATATGAAGTGGGCAAAAGATGTAACATTCCAGGTGTCAAAATGAGGCCAGCCATTCTCAATTTTTTTCCTTATTCAGTCTTTCATGATATGAAATGAATTATACAACCATGTTTTGAAAATTTTTACGACGTTCCTATTTCAAAAGTTCAAAGCGAATATCACTGCATGAAAAAATGTAATTGCTCTACTTTGAAATGGATCAAATATACAGCAAATATAAAGTCTGTCGCAAGTATGATATTTATAGCAGTTTTAATGCGTTGGAGGTTGTACTCCCTCTTTAAGAAGAATATACGGATATCACAACATCTAGATTGCTGTAAATATCATGTTTGCTACATCTTTGTGGCGTGTTGAACTGAGTTAAACTTACCTGAAGGGAAAGGATTTAAATTACTTGAGGGCGCCAATATCACTGTGCTTATTTCAGATTCTACAGTCGGGCAACATTTATTTAAAGCTACACATTGATATTGATAGGGATATTTGTCACTTGGTGGTAGATCTCTTAAACGCGCTCGCCAGATGGTGTTTCCGGTGGTGGAGAAATAAGAAATGTCTGTGCTATTTATCCTGAATGACGTGCTTTGCTTATTACGTCTTATCCAGTAAACACTCGTAGTGTTGTCTCCGCTTCCAGTGCATTCCAATGAGAAGGGACCTGGTCTCTCTAGAGTTTTACTATTGGGACTTGTGAGGATAGTTAAAGAAGAACTCGAATTATTATCTTGAAAGAAAACAACAGAACAATGGTTCAATTCAATTAAAACGTTTAGCTTCGAAAATAACACGCAAATAATAAATAAGCATTGGTGACAAGTTAGTTTATCTCAGAAGGAAATTAATCCCAAAATTAATTTTTGTCTAATGTCAATTTACGATTTGACGCCAGTGTCGAATAAGCACAGCTTTCGATAAAGAGTACAACATGATGTAAAGTAATTGAATAAGCAACACTGTCGAGTAGTGCCACACCTTCACACGCAAGTTGCTTGGCTTATTAGGGAAAAGATAAATCAATGAGAATACAATAAAAAACTTTCAGGGATAGCTGGATAGTTTTCAGAACTTTCACCTCCGGAGGGAGGTACTTCGATCGGAAATATTCATGATAACCTGACTTTCATGTTCCTGAGTTGCAGAGGGTTCCTTTGACTCATTCACGGCGAGAGCTCTCCCACTGGCGAGGAAAATCATCCAGTTTTAGGTACAGCAAAACAATGGAAGTGTTATCTCTTCGGGAAAGAGTTAATTTTCATCATAACAATGCAGTGCTGCCCAACACACTTTAGCGCAACAAAGAACTGTGCGGCGTGGTGCGGTGAATTACAGTTCAGGACAGCACAATAGAACACAATGAAAGTATAATGAAGTTCGGTGTACAATGAAATCATAGAACGTCGTAACAAAAGTATTTAGAGCAATAGCAAAATCAGTGGGAATCCTGTTGAAAACGCATAAGATAAGAAAAGAAGCTTTATTTTACCAGGGTAGCCCATTCAGCAACTCGGCTGGTATTCAGAGGGGATCTGCATATAAAATTACACATACACAATTATCAATTATACGAAATTAGACAATATAGCTAGTAATCATTAAAATGTTAAAAAATGTTTATAGATCTGTGTTTTAAAAGTACTTAAAGATTTAAATTGTTTAATAGAAGCTGGGAGATTAATAAAATTTTGTGGCTCCAGAGTTAACAAAGGATTTCTTAAATAATTCCAAATTGGGTTTAACAAGGTAAATATCGTTGGCTTGCCTAGTATTTAATCGATGATCAGATTTTTTAAGAGTAAAATAATGATTAAAATAATCAGGCACTAATCCATTTAAGCATTTAAAAACTAATATACACTTATGGATGATTCTAGTTATTTCAAAGTTAATCCTTTTCAGTTCTAATGGGGCTTTCTTGGATGACGTGCTTAAATGTATTATTCTCGGTCCTTTGTTTTGCAGTCTCAGTAATTTCGCACTGCATCTAGCATTAAGAGATCCCCATGTTGTGTCGGCATAATCCAGCAACGGCTTGACCAAGTAGCTAAAGATACATTTAGATGCTTCTATCGTAAGACATGATCTGATTCGCGATAGAAGCCCCAACCGTTTATTTGATTTGACACAAATACTTTCTGTGTGATCTTTCCATGTCCGACTTTAGTTCAATGTAACACCGAGGTATTTAAATGTAGACACATGTTGCAGTGGTTGATCACACAATTTGATTTATTGCCTTGTACCAAATAGCATACATTTCGTTTATGAGCAGCTCATAATCAGCTTATTTTCTGTCATCCATTTTTTAACGTTATTAAGATCCTGTTGTAATAAATTAGCTAAATACGTCGCTGAGGCTCCACCAAAATAAATTACAGTATCATCCGCATACATCATAATTGAACTGTGGGTGAAGTAATTTGGCAAATTGTTGATAAATAACACAAACAATAAAGGGCCCAGAATTGACCTCTGGGGAACACCATAATCTATAGGACGATATTCAGATAATCATTATCGTACAAGGTCTGTTGTATTCTTGTAGTCAGATATTCACGAAACCATACCAAACTATCTCCACGAACTCCTTAATGATCAAGTTTGTGAAGCAAGCATTCATGGTCTACAAGATCGAAAGCCTTCTTTAGGTCAATAAAAATAGCTCCTGTCAGCATACCATTATTCGTGTTCCCTATCTCTTAGTAATCGGACAGAACGTCAGAGCAGCTGGGAAAAACCCAACATTTTGGGACAATGCAATTTTATCAAGATGATTTAAAGAGAACAGTCTGACTTCTTACTAAAGACTTTTATTTTTGTATTTATAAAAGTGAACTCTAGTTAATAAAGATTAATAACGTGAAATCCTGAAGGTTGAAGCCAAACGGTAGAAAAGGGATTCATTTATAAGTCCATTCCCTATTTGGAACCAACATTTGTTTTATGAGTAACCTAAACAATTATGTCTTTTAAGCCCTCATAGCCACCCAACTCCAACGTCAAACTGCTCAGATAAATAATCCAGAAGTAAATATATGTCCCCAAAAATTAATCTTCCATACATACAGAATCTATTTTCTTGGAAATTTCTTTGTAATCCCATGCAGCAGTACACCAAACTAATCTTATAATTATTATAACGTATTGACACGAAGTGATTGCACTTCTAGCACACTACTTCAAAACATTTGAAACGCTTTGTACCATAAATCACCGACGTGAACTCAAATTCAGTTCCTTAATCATAACATACGTTTTTTATCCCCAAACATCGGTAAAGCTCACCTCTATGTTTTATTAATTACCATCTTACAACATTGTAATCTTAAAGCTTGCAAGCTCGTCTTCGAAATTCCTAGTTATTATAAAACTTATCTTGGGAGGCCACTCAAGAACGTATCTTGACCAATTGAAAATATTTTGACCAGTTTGGAAAGAGTTCAAAAGACCACCAAAAGACCGTTTTCTTTTCAAAAAAACAAAATTCATCCTTGTCGGAGTACCCGGGGAAAACTAACGACACGATCGCGTGGGAAAATTCCAGAATTATTACCACCAATCCGAGGTACGATCAAAGACGCTGTCTAGAGGCATGGCATATCAATAGTGCCCTCGCCCCATTGAATCGCGATGATGGTGGCCTATAACCAGATGCCTATTTGCATCTTGTCAATAGATAACGTTATCAGTGGTTTTGTGAGGGAATAAATAGGGACCTCTTCCTCACAGCGATCGCTCCTGAAGAAGACACTTGACCGGAGTGTCGAAACGTTGGGTAATAAACACTAGCTTTTTAAGTTGCGTTCATAAACTTTTAAGCCAGAGTAGCTTTATATTTTGTCTGCTCAAGAACACTTGTCGTATAATCAGAAGCATGTCATTTCGTAAAAAGATTCACTAACATTTCCAGAAAGACGTGGTAACGAAGAGTGAAAATGTAGCGTTAGTGCTACTTTGTCATATATCGCATTATCTCTTGAAATATTGCATTCTTATTTACTCCTTTCGTCCTCTGCGATTGATAATCCATATCGATACAAGTAAATCTCCTTTTAAATAAATAAGTAAATAACCCTAAAGATAGCTGAACTCTTTGTTCAAGCTCTTTAGTTCACAAATACTATACATATCTGTGTGCATAATTATTCTTCTTTCCAATAGTGACAATTGGTTAACCAGACGCGAACCGTAACCAGAATATGAAAACCAATGCGCAGCAAAATAAGCGCAATAAAACCATGAGCACAAGCTTCGAGTTTTGAAATTTTTTAGTGCTTACGTTTCGTTTCATCTCGTAACACCATCAGAGCTAGTGTGACAATCAAATTTATGTTATGGTCAAGGTAGAGGCATGTGGAATTATAAAGGTGAAACTAGGAGGCATCGCCAAAATATTAACATTAAGAAAGAGAGATGGAACTTGTATTAGAGTCGAGTTCCACCTCTCTGTTTTTATTTCAATTTATTCCGCGATGCCTTCTAGTGTCACCTTTGTAATTCGATATGCCTCTACCGTGAGTACACTATAAACTTGATTCTCCTCAAATATTTTCTCATACTAGTTCTGGTGATGTTACCAAGTTCCACGAAACGTAAGCATTAAAAAATTCTAAAAACTCAAAGTTTGTACCCACGGCTTTATTCCATTTGTTTTGCTGGACATTGACTTTTATATTCAGATTTCCTTCTTCTCACTGTTGTGTTTATTTGGCTGCATGGTTCGTAGGAGTTAGAGGTTCATGTGATCTTTTCATTCAACCAAAAAATACAAGACGGCTATCGCCTGGGAAGGAAATTCCTTATTTTGATGTTTCTACTTTATAATCCACGATTCCTTTGATGATGAAGAAAGAGCAATAGTATAATTTTTCTCACAAATCATCTCTCGTTGAAAGCAGCCGTTTGGTCACTTTCCTAACAGGATCATTCTTGTAAAGGGGTTTGGGAGGTAACCCAGGTCAACGGGGCAGGATCTCAAAAAAGTGCACTTTCACTTTACCTACCTAACAAGCAAAAAGGAATTTTTAATAAAGCTGAAGAAACCGTTTAAGTGTCGTCACTAAATTAACATACATTCAGTGAGCGCTTGTCGATAATTCAATTACAGTTCTTAAAGATGCCAATTTACCTGCATATTTCTTTTCAAAATGTGTTCCTATTCTAGGATTTGCTATATATCTTTGGTAAAAACAAAACCAGATTTTCAATGTCTATGCTTTTTTTAACCGAAATAAATCACTTTAAAAGAAAGCATAACATATCACCATGGTACCATCTCTTCTTCATTTGTAGGGCAGTCGGCTGCCCCCGCATGCCCCCGTAAGCAAAGGCCGGCGGATGCAGCTGCCCTGACAGCCAACGAGACTCTGGCACCCCTGGTCTTGTATCATTTTATTCTGGCTAACCTCGGACGATTTTACTCGTCAAAGTAATACTTCCTGCAAGGAAAGGGTTAAACAATCTGTTTTTACCTTTGATGCCAGTGTAGCACGTTTTCGTGTGCTAATTTAAAAGGGAACCATGGAATACTGTCGAGCGAAAAAAGTCATTTGGATTTAAATCAACCTAGTGAAAAATAGTTAATCTTTCCCGGGAGGAGCTTCCCCATGACAGGTAAAATCGTCAGGAGTTAGCCAGAGTAGGATAATAGAATAATGATTCTGCCTGGAAATTATTGAGCCTTAGTTTTAAATAAGAATGAAATGCAAAAGTCTTGAACTATTACCCTTTAATCGGCTAGCAAACTACTTTCTTATCGTCTTTTAATGAAGGGTTTGTAAAATTTACCTCTAGAATTAGTGAGGGACGGTTCGGTCGTAGGTGATGTTTGACGTGTTGTAGGAGTTGAAGAAAAACGTGTCACTGTACTTGAAGAAGATCTGACGATGTTGCAACATTTGTCTGAAGCTATACACTGGTATGTGTAAGGAAAACCTGTTTCCGGAGGATCATCTTGTAGAGTAGCACGCCAAGACCCGGTGTCTGGATCGTCATAATTCACGTTACTGCTGTTTAATTCCAAGGACTGGCCAGCGGAATTATTTCTCATCCAATAAACATTAGTTGAATTATCCCCTGTGCCATAACAATTTAAACTGAGTCGAAGAAATGTCACATGAACTATTGATTGCCTAGGATGTTTTGTTATCCTGACAGAAGAATTGGAGTCACATCCTTAAAATAATTGAATAAAAATTCAATTACTCGACTACAACAAACTCTTTCTTCAAGTAAGAGTACAAATAAGTCACCCAAATGATGATGACCAATTTGTATAAGAATCAGTTTATCTGTAAAAATGTTTCGTGTAAACTGGCGTAAAGTGACTTTCTTGGAAAGGAAATTAACCTTTAACGCACATTGTCCGACATATCTGACACCTAAAAATAAAAGAACCAATGAAAGAACAAAGAAAAAACAAAGACAGAAAAAACAAACTAGATAAAATAAATCATGCGTTAATGGATTAAATATGATACAGTTAGTGCTACAGGATGAATATCAATGAAGTTCTCCATATTACTTGCTATGGATCTGCATCATGTTATATTTAATGCATCATGACTTGGTTTCTTTATTTTACCCTGAAAATGGTTCAGAAATACTGTTCATCCTGTTGAGCCAGAGATTAGCGTGAACGTCTCGCGATCCCTCAGCGGTCCCCATTGTTCAATGCTCCAGGTACACCAAAGTAAATTAAAGTGTCTTTATTTACACTGGATAACCCTATCAGCTACCTAAGCTGTTCTTCCTTGAGGTCCAGTAAGCTCTACCCCTGTATGGGTTCCGTGTTACTACAGGAGAAAACCGGAGTACCCGGAGAAAACCTGCGATACTTGGAAGGGTCAAACTGGGCAACACTCTTCTCGCATGTGACCAAGTAATCCTCTCACCCACCGCGTGAAGTGCGGTAGAGTCATTTTACACGCATGGTGACAAGGGAGAAAAGTTTTCGCATTGTGTATCTATGTTTATATATACAGGGTGTCCCAAAAAAATGTATACACACTTTGAGTGATTATAACTCACTATAACAAACTTTCTTTCAAATGCTACGCATTCGT
The DNA here is from genome assembly GCA_030142905.1 of Heliopora coerulea. Lineage (NCBI taxonomy): Eukaryota > Metazoa > Cnidaria > Anthozoa > Scleralcyonacea > Helioporidae > Heliopora > Heliopora coerulea. Next base: position 189,105 of record JASJOG010000327.1, read on the forward strand.
GAACAATTTGGAGATGAGGAGTTTTATTTCCAGCAAGATGGAACACCTTCCCACTACCATCGTGATATGAGAGCTTATCTTACGAAAATCTGCCGAACAGATGGATTGGGTGAAGATATAGCATTGAATTCCCCCACGTTCACCAGACCTCACGCCTGTGGACTTTTTTTATGGAGATACGTCAAAGATAAGGTTTGTAGCACAAAACCTGTAACAATCAATGAGTTGAGAGCAGCAATTGAAAGAGAATGCACCCAAATACCAAATGAAATGATCATGATTCGTAATGTTTTGAATTCCATCTGTCCGCGTTGTCAGCAGTGCCTGGACCACAACGGTCATCAGTTCGAACACCTGCGATAACTCAAAAAATTCTACACTTGTCTTCTTTAACTTGGGTTATAAAACTTAGATATGTCATAATAAACATTGTATTTATAATCATTTAAAGTGTGTATACATTTTTTGGGACACCCTGTATATATATATATATGAAGGAAGAGTGGTGGTTATCATGCCTGGAATATACGTGAACTAAATAAACGTTGACTTCTTCAGACAAAGTTTAAAAGATTTTTGTTATTAATCTCAGACGTTTCGCCGGTCAAAGCTTCATCAGTGAGTAAAAATCTAGAATAATAAAACCGTGCTCTATATATACATAAATAATCAGTTAAAATGAATAATTAAATTAAATACATAATATATTTAAAAAGTTTATTATGGTAATCGTATAAAAAAAGGTAAGAAAAAAAATAGATTTAAAAAAAGAAAAAATTTCATGTATACGTAGATAGCAATAATTTAAAAGTTAGATACTAAGGACTCTACCAACACAACTGTTCATAATATTTTCTGAATGTTTCCTGATTTCTAAAACTTCGATGGTTCTACGTTCATCATAGTTTTTTATATTGGATTGAAGGATTTCCCAATTGACGGGTGATCCAATTTGTGGATCGATATTATGAGATCTGACATGAATATACACTGTTTGTTTTTTCATTCGAAGATACTCTTTTACACGTGAACTAGTTGATCTTCTAGTTTCACCAATGTAAACAGAACCGCAATGAGAGCAATTTATACGATAAACAGTATGCTTCACTAAGCAACGGTTAGTCTTCAAGAACAATTTACATGTATGACAATCTTTTGGACAACTTTGTTTTTCTTTAGGTGGCATAAAAATTATCGATAGCGATTTCCCATTCTCAAAATAGAACCTAACGTTCTCTATATCTGATCGTCGTGCAATAGCGAAAGCACGCCGTCTAATATCTTCGTTTATAAATGGCAACTTTAAATGAACGTATTTTTTGGAATCTTCTCTCCGTAGCTCAGTTCTTACTGTTCGTTTTATTACCGATTTGACGAACTGTTTTGGATACCCATTACGAGTAAACATATGTGTTGCTGTACGAAGCGATTTAGTTTTGACTGTTGGGTCGGTTGATCGGGAAATAGCTCTTCTCGTTTCTCCTATGAGCATGGACCTTTCGGAAGCTATTTAACCGTGACTGTTCTAAGGGGTAATACATTGACTGTAAATGGGCTTCATACACAACATTGTCGCAAATTTGTTTGTCTCTGAGTTAAGTGATACTAGAACATCAAGGTATGGCATCTTGTTGTCCGTGGACAGTTCGATGGTGAACTCAATTGAGTCATTCAACTTATTCGCCATAGTCAATAATTTTCCCCCGTCAACAGCATTAGATGTCCATGTAAGGAAAATATCGTCAATAAATCTCTTCAGAAAAACAGGTCCATTATATGTATTTACGATCTGAGTGTCAAGATCGTTCATGTAAATAATTGCCAAAGTAGGGGCAAGATTATTTCCCATGGCTAGACCTGTTTTCTGCTTATAGCCTTTTCCCTCAGTAAGAACGGTATCACTGGCCAAACATAGTCGCAGTAATGTTTCGAAGTCTTGTCCACTCAGCAGCGATAGTTCACATTGTGTTCTATGTTTCAAGAAGAAATGTCTCACTACCGTAAAGATGCCTCGAGTTATGTCATTAATGTCCTCCAATGGTATAGATCCATACAGATTGCATACATCAAGACTGCAGAAACTCTGTATTTCGCCCTCAATTTCCGCTAAAGATTCAACAAATTCTTCAATGTTTTTAAGGTGTGCTGGTACATATCTAAGTAATGAGTTTAGCTAGTTAGCTAAGTATTTGGATAAAGACGTAGCTGGTGTATCTGTGGCAGCGTGTATTGATCTACCTTTCAATTCACCTTGTTTGTGATCTTTGGGTAAACAGCATACCGGACATGGTAGTTGTTCAGTACATATGTTAGATTTTAGGTTTTTGCTTAGCAGTGGATGGTCTCTTTCGTATTTCTGAGCAATTTTATTTAGACGTCCATTAAAGATAATTTGTTCTCTTCTCGGCTGATTCAATTTCTTAATTTCTCGGTAGTTTCCCGTGTTGATCGTAGATCTTCCAACCATTTCTTCGTAGTGGGATTTGTCCAAAGCTACCAGTCGCTTAGATTTGTCGGTTTGAGTTATCGTCACTTTGGTGGATGGTAACCGAAATCGTAATTGCTTTGTTTTTAGTACATCCTTACCTTATAAGAAACTTTTTAAATTTATTATGTATTTAATTTAATTATGCATTTGAACTGATTATTTATGTATATATAGAGGACGGTTTTATTATTCTAGATTTTTACTCACTGATGAAGCCTTGACCGGCGAAACGTCTGAGATTAATAATAAAAATCTTTTAAACTTTGTCTGAAGAAGTCATTTATTTAGTTCAAATATATATATATATATATATATATATATACTATAGGTATATATCCATGGATTTCGCACACTTGAGAATGTCGTGTGCAAGCTCGAGGACTAATATGTTGTTGACCAAACTTTAGGTTACTTAGGTCCGTATTGAAGCAAGTCGATTTGGTCTGGTTCTTTTTTCCGTTTTATGGATCTCTCAGACGTTGTTTACATCATTTGAACACTGAAGCCAGTAAATCATTTAAGACCGGCAAACGAAATGGCTTTCTTGGTGCTTGCGACTGGTTTCGCTTTTGGAGGCCATCTTAGTAACTGGACAATTTATGACTTGAAACAGCAGTTCTCAAACTTAGCTCCTTGGAATATGCATTGGCCAACTGTTCATTTGTTGCAGCAACGCTTTGACTTGGTTCTTTGTGATAAACATGAACAAAAGACGTAAGTGAACTCGCTTCCTGGCAGCACATTTGCGGAGCGACTAAGTGTAAACGACATTCTTCGCTGAAGTTGAATAGATGCCGTTCTGGCAACCACTTACCGGAGCTCCACAATCACAGGTAAGTCTGAATCGAGTAGCTTTGAAATGCAAGTTCTGCCATGGAATTGTTTTGAACAGCTTTCAAAACCGGCTTCCTGACTTCATTCTTCCCCAAGGGACACTTTTTGTACCAAATATAATCGCCTGGATTTTGCTGGTGTTTATTGGTCAAGTAGTATGAAGATTCTGGTTCATTCATCTCTGCACGATGATGGCTTTTGAATATTTTTTAGTATTTAACCGGACAGCGTTCATGGTCAATTGTTTGAGAAGTGGGATAAAACATTCCTCGTCCAGAAGGCCGCAACAGACTTTGGATGTTAACTCCGCTTTCCACACAAGAATTTCATTCTCTCATCAAGGATTGTTCTCCGTAGGAAATGTCGCCCCACTGAAGACGTCGGGATGTATTTCTAGCTCGAAACAAAAAATGCAAGGTAAACAGCCACCAGCTAACAGGCGGCAAAGCTACTTGTTTTTGGTCACCAAACTATCCTTCGGCGAAACAGTTGTCCACTTCAGTCTTTCTCACTTCTCGGGTGGCTTGTGGATGATGAACTTCACCATATCACACTAGTAGTGTTTTCATCAGGATTTAAAAAACCTCTCAAGAAAGTTTAAAGTAGTCGTCTTTTTGCAAATTCACCGTTAATCCTTTGCGTTGAGGTGCCGCTGAGTGCTTAGTTGAAAATACGTAAGAGTCGCAGGTTTGTACGCTACGCCATTTTTCTTACAGAGGAAAAAAGTACGTATTTTACTTTTCTCTACTCGTTCTTCTTTCGACCAAAACTTGCAGAAGGTTTACTTGTCTTATTTTGTTGTATGTTAAGTATTTTTCTGATTATTGGTCAGCAATAAAAATTGAGAACTCGTTCATGTTTTCTTTGTTTATTTCGTCGGTTTTGTAATTCGTTTCATCTTCGTCACCAAAGTCTTGTACCTCCGCATGAATACTTAGCATAAATCTTCATCATAGCACTTCTACTCGAAATTTGTAATTAACTTTCAGAGAATGTAGGATTTATCAGTTTTTTAATACAAACAGTATCAAAACTTTTTTTTTCAATCATAAGCTATCCGTAATGCTGGTATCCGACGGGTAACCTATGAGAATACTCCGCTTTTAAGACGGAAAGTGTTGCCATCTACTTCTTCAAAGTGAGAAAAAGTTATAAGTTTCATCCAAAAACGGCACGAAATACCTCAAGATCGTAACTAATGCAGGGTCTTGATACGAACATCCATTGTTTAGCAGTAGAATTGTCAGGATGGATCCCATTATTTGTAAAATCCTTAAAGGTTATTCTCACGAAAGGTTATGTTATAATAAAACAGAGTCTGAAACTTTAAACGTAAATATGGCGACAAACAGTTAAAAATATAAAACAATTTCCAGTTTTGTGTTGTTAATATTCATGTCCAAATGTTGTGTTTTTCTTATATGGCATATCTTCTTCCAGTTATAGTAAAGGGAGATTTGTCATTTTGAAAATTTTGAAGAATTATCAATGTTACTTGGATTCTAGAGAAATATATTGGAAGGGTGGGCAAGGGGTTGTTGCGTGCACGTATTTCTATTTCTAATCAGATAACTGCATGGAGCGGGAATCGAACCCTAGTGAGAGTGGCGAGAGACATGGGTGCTACCACTATGTCACCAGCACTCCAAATTTATATTATTTGATCAGTCGACAGGATTAAATCAAAAAACTTAAAATTAAAATCGTAATGAGTTTGAGAGTCGGCAAGTCAGCGGTTAAACGACTGGATGAATGGATGAATGGATGGATGGATGGAAGGATGGAAGAATGGATGTATGGATGGAAGGATGGATGGATGGATGGATGTATGGATGGATGGATGGATGGATGGATGGGTGGATGGGTGGATGGGTGGATTGGTAAGTGGGTAGGTGGATGGGTGGACGGACGGATGGACTGATGGACGGGTGGACAGGTGGACGGGTGGACGGATGGATTGATGGATGGGTGAGTGAGTGGACGGATGGGTGGATGAGTCGGTGGATTGGTGCATGGTTTATAAATTTATATTATCAATAATTAATTATAAATATTTCAAGATGAAGATTAGCGATTGTAAAATTATATTTGTTGAACGACGTTTCGATATCATTGTGATATCATATAAATATAATTTTACCATCGCTTATTTTCATCTCGAAATGTCATACAAATAATTATACATATATTATAAACTGATTATTTATAATCTATGAATAGATTGTTTATAAATGAGTTCTAGTGCTGCATTGAGTAAGGTAATGAAAGGCTCTACGCAGATGAAAAATATATAACTTTACAACTTTGAACATATCTGACCTTCGGAGACAGATGAAGATTGATTTGCAGCACATTTAAACTTCGTCAAGAGCAAATAAATCAACATTAAATATTTTAAAATCTGAATTTATGATAATTGGCTCTAGGCAAAGGTTATTCATGTTTTCTGCTGGAGAGTTAAATCTAAATTTGTTTGTTGACGGTATTTCTCTTAGAAAAGGTAGCATTACAAAACGTTTAGAACTGGAAATTGATGAACATCTCACTTGGAGAACTCATATTGATAAAATTACGCGACTGGTACTAGAGGGCTGGGTGTATTATGAAGAGTAAAGGCAGTCTTAAATAAAGATCTTTGTAGAATTTATAAAACGATAATTGAACCTTATTGTGATTATCGTCCTGTTGAATGGGATAGCATAGGATTAGAACTTATCAATCGGATAATTACCGGCGCACCGTGTTACATACGTTCCAAAAATGTTTTGAAATGTCTTGGATGGTCATCTTTGGAACAAAGAAGATTAGAATACAAAGCAATAATGATGTATAAAATAGCAAACGGTTTAGCTCCCAGTTACCCAATTAATTCACTTAAATAAATGAATCATGATTTGAGACCCGGCGGAAGAAATTTCCTACTACCAAAAACTAAGACTGAATATTTTCATAGTAGCTTTGCATTTCATGGGCCAATTACTTGTAATAACTTGCCATCATACCTCAAAGCAAAATATATCTTTGGAAACTTTCAAAAAAGAATTGAAAGATGTTGATCACTGCGGCAACAACTAGAACTAATCTTAATTATTTTATTGTAAGATATTTACTTACATTTACTGTATTTATATTTTAAAAAAACTCACGGCTTACAGGTAGAGCAGAAAATATATTTTATTTTATATTTCTGACGTAATCACCGTGATTAAATAAAGATTCCTTATCTTGTTGGTGGATGGATGGGTTGGTGGATGGATAAGATAAGATAAAAAATTTATTTAAGCACGGTAGTTCTATCAAAACTAAATACAAAATAATATTTAGATCTGGTCTCCCTAGAAGCCATGTATATATTTATTAGAATATATTTATGAAATTTAGTAGAATTAAGTATTGCCAATGCAGGATGGATGGATGGATGGATGGATGGATGGATTGACGGACGGACTAATGGATCAAGAGTAAGACAGCCGGATGGTTATCTAACCATCAAATAACACGTTGATGTATTTGCACCATTTGAAACTAGACACTACATTATCCGGTACAACATACATAAAAGAATCAATTCATATCAAAATTTTAAGTATTCGGCATGAAAAAAAAATCAGTATTTTTAAAATACTGTATGATTACCTGACATCCTCACACATTGGTCTCCAAGCTGGCTTTCTGCGTAACAGACTGTCGCTAAAACCAGGAGTAACCACAGCATTTGGGTAATATGCTGGTAGCTCAGACTTCTATGCAATGAAATATACTTATCTGTGATAAGAATGGACACCTTATGAAAAATTTGATATATTAAATAAACAAGTGCTTCGTGTTGTACTAAATGATCCTTTTAGCACTTACGATTGGTGTTAAACAAAATTGGAATGACTTCACGCCTGGATAGAAGGATGCAGGACATGTCAATTTTAGTGTATAAGTGTCTATCCAATATGGCTCCGGATATCTGTCTACATTATTTGATTTACTTTCTTGTAATTATTCATTACGAGGTATCAATAAGTTAGCTATTCCTCAAGTCTAGGCCACAACTTAATGATGGGCTAAATTCTTTCCGTTGTTTGGCAGCAAATTTATGGAAAATGATATTAATAATGAGGGCAGACCAGCTGCAACATTAACAATTTTTAAGCAACTAATGAGATCAATTAGCTTTCAATTATTTTGTAATTATTTGTTTTATTTTTATCTTTCTTTCTTTTACTTGTTACTAATATATTAAAACATTCAAAAATACTAGCAATTAATGCGCTATATTGTAAACTCGAACGGAAATAAAGTTTGATTGAATGAATGAAATGAATGTACAATTACAATGTTTTGAAAATAAAATACCCCACATGTGTATGCATTGCTATGGCAAGGATAGGGAGGCCCTGATAAGATGGTTTTAACTCTTTCCAGGCGGGAGCTCTCCCTTTGACGAGTAAAATTGTCTGGCTTTAGTCAGAGTAAAACAATAAAAGGCTTATGCTGCCGGGAAAGTGTTGAACTAGAAATATGTTTATGCAGCATACATCTTGGGTTCAGTGGGAGCAGTGGTTCAAGTATTTTAACACCAGTTCAAAAATTGATCTATTATACTTTGCAAAGATTTCTCTTTGTCTACACAGTTTTTGTCATTTATACAGTGTGTATATATATATATATATATATATATATATGGTAGAGCGTCGGACTAGTAAACCGAAGGTTTACAATAATATACTTTAATATATACACTATATAAATGACAAAAATCGAAGGTCGCGGGTTCGAATCCCAGCCGCGGTCAAGTAGAGTTTTTCTCTACTTACCCGGTATGGGTTCGATTCACTTGGAAGCAGTATTATCCTTATATCATCTGACCCAAGTGGTTAATCTTATACTACATACGTACACACACACACACACACACACACACACACACATATATATAACCAACACAAAAATATGTATAATTGGTAGAAAGAGAGTGCCCGATACCATATAGTAGAGCGTTTATAAACGAATGAATGAATGTTGCTTTAAAATAAGTTTGTTACTACTCAGAGTTTCATGCACAAGGCAATCGTCAGGTAACTGAAATATAATCCTCTTAACTCTTCTTTCATCTCGATAAAAATTAGTGGATGACAGGTTTTGTCCTTCCGGTTGATGTCTTTTTCCGGTTGATGTATTTTTGTACAGCATTTGGTTTGGTGACGGCACTTCGAAAATAATTCTGATCTTTTGTTTAATAAAGTCCTTTGTCAACTTTCAATATTTGAAGTTTTTCCTCTAGGCAGAGATTACGTCTTCTTGCTCCGTTGTGGTAAACAGCAGTACGCTTCAAAATTGACCGTTTAACTTCAAATTCTTTCTTTTTTTCTTTTAATGACCAGATGAATTTTGAAAGTTTGGTATCATTCTGGTGTTTCTTATCGCGGAAGGATTTCTGGTGGTTTCTGAACCGGTTTTTGAATGCGTTGGACGTCATTCCAATGCATTGCCTTGTCGTCTGATCTTCCGTGGTTGTCACTTCAGCTTTGTATATATATATATATATATATATATATATATATATATATCTTTATATATCATTTAATCTTATAGACTTAAGAACTAATGAGAGCTTTTAATGACTGCAGTCAAAGAAATGTGTGCTGATAAAAAGGGTTGCCATACCAACAGTCTATGCCTATGAGTAACCAAAGGCTTATCAAATGATTCCTAACTAAATTCTGAAGGAAGTAGCAAAATTACCGCTTCTAACGCATACTTCTTCCAGAGTTATGTTCAGAAAATCTTGTAAGGGGAGGGCAGATTCAGTACTTCTTGCAAAGACCGGATTATCCTAAGGAAATTTTAAAGGTGGTAGTCCCTCACATCTGCATTCAAAACAATAAGTATTTTATTTGTTCCCACTTGACATGCGCCCGTTGCATTGTTGCCTAGCTGAAGCCAAGCCGTAATTTAAACACAAACAACCATGCTAGGAACGCTCAGTAACGTCTAAGAGATAGAAAAAGACATCCAGAGCTCGTTACAACGCCAACGAAAAAATAAAAAAGTAAATGAAAATAAACCTCTTTTTAAATATCGTCAAATTGTCAACTGCTTCAAATGCTCCATATTACAGTGACTTGTACTAGGACTTGAGCAGCGACTGAAATATGCAGAGCAGCTGCAGTATACCAGCTTTTTCGTAACTTAAATGAGCCACTGCATTTTTGGTCAAGACGAACTTCACTCTGTGGCTAATTATACAAATACAATTCTGTAATTTCTAATTACATTAAGAGCATTTAAAAAAAGAGAATTGGCAAGTTAATGTGAGTCGCAAGTGGGGCGTTTATATGCCCACACACAGGATTTAAAGTAGTCACAGCTTTTATTTAGGTCGCTTACAAATCCATTTACACGAGTGTTCAGGCCTTACATAGAGGCCATTCATGCCTCGTCTGCCAGACAAGATGCACGGCCTATTTTGCTGTTCGTGCAGTATTGCACACTTCATGTGCAGTATTGATTGGAAAATCTACACTATTGGAATTCTAAGATTTCCCAGAAATTTAGTGGACTAAAATGTGATTATTAGTTTTCTCAGTGAACAAGGGGTTCAGGGGCTGTTTGATAGCTACTAATGTTTGCTTGGACTTTGAACAATCCTCTAGCCAAATTAACTGTGTCAAGTGTATAGGCTGTATTAGCTTAATCAAACAAGGCAGTTTGATAAACCTTGTTATCTTAGCACTGAATGTGTCCTTATGATTTTAAATCTTACGTTTTTTATGAGAGATGCTTAAATGTCAAATAGGAATGCCAATGAACCCATGCCTTCTAACCTTGATACTCCCAATGAATGTGCACGATTGAAATTTTCTTAAAACAGGCCCTTACAAGATGGTCACACACGATTGTTGACCCTAACGTATTTATCTAAATCTTACCAAGAATCGTACTATGTAGATCAGGCCTCAACCCCTGAAAGTCTCCCCTCGACGAGTTAAAATTGTTTGGCGCTAGCCTGAGTAAAATTAGCAAGTTACCAAGCGGCAACCATAAACAATACAGGGTAAAACTTATAGGATTTTGTCTCGTGGGCTGTTATCCTGGTTTATGGTAAATAACTTCAGTACGGTCTATGCTGAAATATTTCCAAATTTGTTAGCACCTGAAAACAACTTGTCGAATATAAAAATAGCATAATTCGTAGACAGTGTTAAATAACGTAACAAGTTCAAAGGTTAGCGCCGTGCTTGATCACAAAGAGTTCTACTTTTCGAACGAAGGGTCTTTCTAAAATTTCGAGCAAATGGCCTATTCGTATTGAATGTAAAAAAAAACACAATCCGAAGACGAACATCTTGAAAATCTAAGATTCGGATTATAAACAAGACGACTACGTTTAATGGTGATATTTCGTCTTTATTCCAAAGACGTCGTCAGATCGATGTCTTTCGAATAAGGACGAAATATCACCATTGGACTTTGTCGTTTTGATTATAATCCGAATCTTGAATTTTCAAGATGTTCGTTTTGGGGTTGTGTTTTGTTTTATATTTCTTTAAATTGTCGGCTGGTCATGAATTCTAATTGAATTCTGATTTGATTTTAATGAGCCGTCATCTATCAAGAGAGGGTACATTTTCGTTATTTTAATAGGCCATATCCCTTTCGGAATGTCAAACGCTCTAATTATGATGTCACTAAGTATATTTTGTAATACGCACCAATGCAATAAGTTTGGCTACAATTAACTCGTCATATAGATCTATGAATTCACCTTGATATGGACCGTAAAGTTATTTTGAAAACAGGGGCGCAACCAGAAATTTCGAAGGGCATGCAGGGGAATGCAAGGGTCGAAGGGATGTATCAAGGTACCCAGGGATGATTTTGACAATTTCGAATACACAGATCGGTGTGCCTTTGGACAGTAGGGAAACGAGGTAAATTGCTGCCCGGGGCGGGAATGGAAAATGCCGCCCCCCCCCCCCTCCCCCCACATAAAAGAAAAGAAAGAACAAAAGAAGACTCAAAAAGCAGCCATGCACAAAGAATATTCTATTGAAAAATCGAATATTCTTTCTCCATTATGTACATTAATTCCAATTACTAACCAGAACTCATGCGTAAACTTATGCAAATTTCGCAGTTCAACTGCTATCAGTCTTCAAATAAATAGTAATCAGTTAGTTTTAAGTTCGTCTGTCAACAATGAGAGAATAGCTTAATTGTTGGTCAACGTTTTCAGGACGGTGATGGCCGAAAATGCCATCCCTCTAAAAAGTACCGCCCGGGGCATGTGCACCGATTGCCCCCACCCCCTCGTTACGCTACTGCCTTTGGGGAATGAGGACAAAAGACTGTCGCTATCAGGGCACATAAAATACCTCTCACAAAAATAGCAGGGGTCATGACCCCTCCAACGCCTTCCTCTAGTTCAGTGGTTCCCAAACATTTCCAGCCTGGCACCCCCTTGGCTTCCAGTTGGATTCCTAGCGCCCCGTCCACCCTTACACACATGGGAACACACGCCTTTTTTTATATTTCGTATGCTTCAAATTGAAAACAACAAAATTAAACACAAAGATGTACTTCACAAATAAAATCCAATTTAGTAAACCAATTTATTTAGCAAAATATATGTCATAAACACTAGGGCTTAGTGTTTAAGACATGTATATATATTTTGTCATTCAAATTTTGTAAAAAACAAAACGTTATTTATTAACTACTCCTAACGCCACTCTGCCGCCCCCAACCGCCCCTTTTTGCCTCACCGCCCCCCCAGATGCTTCCACCGCCCCCAGGGGGCGGTACCACCTTTTTTGGGAACCACTGCTCTAGTTGCAACCCTGGAAAACATTTGACTTCATTACTGCTCCGCACGGTCAGTTTTAAAAGTAAAAATGACTTTGTTTTAAGAACTTTGGTTAAAAATATTCCAGTAAAAGCTCTGAGACGGACTGTTTGTTTTAGTAATGATTTTCCTACAATCTAAGGGTTTTCATCTGAATTTCTAAAACTTAGAAATTTTTGATCTATAAAAGTATAGATCTCTAAAAGTATCGGTCAAAAAGTATTACTGGACCTCTTCCGTCAAACATTTAGACAATCTACCAACCCAGAACACAAAAGCATTCCTAAATTATAACTGTTCAAATATTTTATGATATAGATTAGAATTGTAAAGTCTTTCATTAACATATATTTGCCATTTCCTGTGTCTTCGGAGTCCTGCTGATGGTGCTCTTCTATCTCAAGACACGCAGCAGAAACAGACACACAGCAGAAACAGACACACGGCAGAAACAGACACACGGCAGAAACAGACACACGGCAGAAACAGACACACGGCAGAAACAGACACACGGCAGAAACAGACACACGGCAGAAACAGACACACGGCAGAAACAGACACAAGGCAGAAATACAGAATCAATTACTAACCAAACAAGTGTCCAACTCTCGTTAAGTTTCAAACTGGCTTTCAATTGGCCATTAATATGGCTTTTAATCAGGATGCATGAACTTGCCCCGAGTTTTAACATGTTCAAATTTGAACGTAAGTCTGAAAGTTTTCTTCGACTTGCATCTACTTGTGTTTTTGTTTGTACAAGGCCTCAAAGCTAGTTACAGCATGTTTGAAAATCTGATTTGCATTCTTATCTGGCGGAGGCTTTAGACTTGTCAGGCTCAGTTGCACGATACGACGTTGTACGCGATTGTTCGTTCTAATGTATGTTCGTTCTATCGCTACATTAGTGAGCGAATTGCAAGCAGAAATCGTTCCATGCAGGTAACTTTGTTTATGCCAAGAGAGGAACAATTATATGCAGTAATGATATTATGTAAATAGGGCTCTTGCTTCACAAAGCTTATTTGTGAAACCAGTTTTAAAATATAACTCGCACTTAAATTTTGGCTATCAACCGATACTAAACATAGCATTACTGCATAACCATTACAAAGAAGTTCTTAATCCAGTTTAAAATTACTTGAAGAGGCTGCTGCATACTGCGAACAGTTATGGCAAAACAAGGTTTGCGGGAGTGACGACCATTTTCGTGCCGGGATCCACTTCTTGTGCACTTAACCCTTGGCTCATGAATCAAAATGATTCATGGCATAAACAAGTTTACTTATAAGAATATATGTGCTTGGACATAACGCATATTTGTTTGACGGTATGGTAAGAGTACCAATTTCTACTCCTGCTTTTGTGACGGAATAAAGATCACTAGTTAGTTTGTCGAGTAACTTTGAGACTTGTTGTTTACGTTATCCGGTTGGGATCGTCATCAATATTGGATAACATTTCACAGCATAGTAATAGCCATGAGAAAGGAATAAAACCTTCTGAATAAGCTTTAGCCACACAGCCGGTGGTGAAGTGAAGAAAATAATTTGACCGATATTCCCACAATAAAAAGAACAATCCGTTCAATTTATTTTCCTTGAGGACAGTGAATTACTCAGTCTGTCGCCGAAAACTGAGCTATACAATAGCTGATTTATGCGGATACATTCAGGAGAACTTTTATTTCAGATCATAAAAGTGTTTAAACGTTTCGGGGCAAGGCCCTCTTATTAGATTTTGATGATGTGAAATAAAAGTTTTCCTGATGAAATATTTTAATTTGAACTCTCAATGGAGCGAGCAGTTGATATTACACATATACATTTACATATAGTAAAAAGTTTAAGGGGCCGTTCACACTAGCGTGCTAGATCGATCTCAGAACGATCTAAGTCAAAATCGATCTGAGTGTGCACGTTTGAATGCGAACTGAGATCGATCCAAACGAGTGTGGACGCCTTCATGAAGCGAACTGAGATCGACCTCAGATCGGTCTCAGATCGATTCAAGTTATATCGATCTCACTGTAAACTGCCCCTAAAGGCTGATAATTAATGTGACGAATCTCAAAGAATATCAAAGTTTCGAGCAAAGGTCCTTCGTCAGAGGAAGAAACGTGTTCTGAAATAGGAGTAGCAAATAAACTAGGTTTTATATGAAAAGGAGTGGTATGATAAAAATACATATGCATATGCACACACACAGATATACATGCATATATATATATATATATATATATATATATATATATATATATCATGTATATTTAGTAGAAACTTTGTCGAGTACTATTGCAACTCACCTCATAGAAATCTCGAGCTCATAATCTAATTGTTAATTGCAATTAACGGATCCAAAATAGATAATAGTATTTCCGATAACGAAATAGATATATTAGGGTATGATATTGTTCGGAAAGATCGTAATAGATTTGGGGGTGGTGTGGTTCTATATGTCCGTGATAACATACCACTCTCGGAAAGAAAAGATCTAACATCGGAAGGTCTCGAGATGGTATGTATTGAAATTAATAAGCCATATAACAAATCTATTTTAATTAATGCGTGGTATAGACCGCCAAACTCAGATATAAATGTGTTTGATGAGTATGCAGTGTTTTTATGCAAATGTGAATGTGAAAACAAAGAATTGTCTCAGGGGATTTGAATTGTGATGTTAGTAAAACACCGCTTGATCATCAAACACGAAAATTACAATACTTATGTTCGCTCTATCAGATTGATCAACTTATTAATGAGCCAACAAGAATGAGGCCGACAGCAGCTTCTTTAATTGATTTAATATTAACTAACAAGCCTGAAAATATTTCCCAGTCAGGTATTATTCACCTTGGGATATCTGATCATAGTTTGATTTATGCAGAAAGAAACCTTATATTGACAAAATCGGAAAAACATCACCTATGGTTAGACAAGTTAGAGATTTTAAAAATTTTGTGCAAAATGATTTTATTCACGATGTCTCGCAACTTCCTTGTGACAGAGTAAACCAATTTGATAATCCAAACATATCTTGGCAAGTGTGGAAATCTTTTTTTCTTGAGGCCCGTGATAGGCATGCACTTCTGCGGCTAAAGAGGTTGAAGGAGAATGGTGTACCTAGGTTTACCCCTCAAATTAAGCAGCGTATGAGAAAGAGGGATTTCCACAAAAAACAAGCAATAAGGTGATTGTTGTGTTTGGACCGAGTAATATAACAAAATACAGCACACAAGAAACAGGCGGGAAGACAAAACTGTCCTCAACAAAACCGGAACCATGCGGTCTCCGGAAGCTGCATTACCAGAAGTAAACACTACAATGATTGTCAGCCACAGTGGCTGTTGTATAAATCTGAGCGTAATAAAGTAAACATTGAGATCCGTAAGTCAGAATCTAAATATTTTTGTGAGAAAATCGAGGATAGCATATCTTCTAAAAATGTCAAAAAAAGTTGGTCTTTGATAAATACCATTTAGGGACGAAAACGTAAATCGACTAATGTAAAAGAGTTTCAAATTAATGATACAATTGTCTCAGATGGTAAAATTATTGCCGAATCTTTTAACGATTATTTTACAAATGTAGGAATGAAATTGGCTAATGAGTCTGATCAACTTTATAATAATGTGGGTGATAACCCAATCACTTATGATCATTGCCCGGGGACTCGTTTTTACTGATATCAGTGTGAGCAGTGTTGCCCTGCGTCTTCGAAATCTCAAAGCTTCTAAAGCAACCGGTATGGGTAACATACCGATAAAAGCTCTCAAAGCGGTATCACAGATCATTGCCCCATCGTTGACTGTTATATTTAGGCAGTCCCTTTACATAGGTACTTACATAAACGATTGGAAATTAGCACGAATATCTCCGATCTATAAAGCAGAGGACCGAAAAAAATGTGAAAATTACCGACCAATTTCGATTCTACCCATAATAAGTAAAATATTTGAAAGAGAAGTTTTTACTCAAATATATAAATATCTGAATGACAACTCTTTATTGTCAAAATTCCAATCAGGATTTCGACCAAAACATGGAAACGTGGGCGCACTTATCCAGATGTGTGACCAATGGCTAAGTGACATGGATAAAGGAAAAATAAATGGAGTTGTATTTTTGGATATTCGTAAAGCGTTTGACTCTGTTAACCATGATATTTTATTGAGAAAGCTTAAAAATCAATTTGGAATACAAGACAATGAATTAAGATGGTTTGAGTCTTACCTAACGAATAGAGAGCAAGTATGTCTAGTGAATGGCCATACATCTTCACCAAAGAAAATAAGATGCGGTATTCCGCAGGGCTCAATATTGGGACCATTGTTATTTCTACTTTACGTAAATGACATGCCTGATTATCTGAAAAAAACAACTCCATATCTCTATGCAGATGATACACAAATTTCGTCTTCTTCAGAAGATATTGAGACATTAATTCAGAATTTAAATAGTGATTTAAATAATATTCAGATGTGGCTTTTGAAAAATAAACTTCAACACCATCCCACTAAAACAAAAGTGATGTTTGTTGGGTCATCTCATAATCTTATCAATAAAGTTGGAAATACACCAGTACTTATGAATAATACCCCTATTTTTCGAACCATTAAATATACATGTTTAGGGGTGAATATTGATGAAAAATTAACTTGGGTGAACATATCGAGACAATATGCAGTAAAGTGAGTGCAGGAATTGGAGCTATGAGACGTGTAAAACCCTACGATCCACCTCCAACTCTGCAAACAATTTATAAAGCACTGGTTCAACCTTATTTCGACTACTGCTCCCTCTGTGGGATAATTGTGGTAAAACACTTAAAGATAAATTACAAAAGTTTCAATGTCGTGCAGCTAGACTGATTTCTGGACTCAGTTACGATGTTAGATCGGCCGATGTCCTGGACGCTCTCGGTTGGCAAACACTTGATGTGAAACGATCAGAGAACAAATTGATATTGATGTACAAAATACTTAATAACCACACTGCCCCTAATCTAAATTAACTTTTCTGTGAAAGAAAATACAATTCAGAATAATCATAGTTTACGTAGTAGCAATACAGATCTATTCTTGCCTAAGCCTAATAGTGAATTTGTGAAGAAAACTTTTCGATATAGTGGTGCCATGCAGAGGAATCATCTTCCTGAAGATTTTCGAAAGTCTGAAACTCTTTTTTCTTTTAAAAGAAAATACGCCTGACGTAATTGTTATTGCACCAATTTTTAACTTAAGTTTTTTAATCTTTATATAGTTTAACTTTGCTTATATTGCTTAACTTTTATTTTTGTTCAATTTGTATATAGTTATTGTGTGACGCCCCTCGAGGAAAGCAGCTTAATATGTTGATCGAGGCTAGGGTGTTTAAATAAAGTTTTACTACCACCACCACCACCACCACCACGGGCACTTAGAGTACCTTCTTTCATGCAAGGTCGCTTAGTTGCTAGTTTCAGGGACGAAGACTTTAATCAGTGTTATTTCAAGTAAAGTTATATTACGCTTTTGTTAATTTTGATGACTTTAAAGCAATACAGTAGTACCTTGAGGTACGAGTGCATTAACTTACGAGTTTTTTGAGGTACGAGCCGTCACTCGGTCGATTTTTTGTTTTGAATTGCGAGCCAAATTCCGAGGTACGAGCCAGCGAGCCAGCTTCAGAGTTAAGTTCAGCGAGTAAGTTAAGTTAAGCGATTAAGAGATAAGTGAAAAAAAATTGTAGCAATTAAGTTTAGCCATAAAGTGTAGCATTAAGTGTGTAACGAGTAAGTTAAGTTAAACAATTTAAATGATAGTGTTCAATTAATTTCAATGGGAAAAATTGCTTTGACATATGAGCAAATTGAGCTACGAACTCGGTCACAGAACGAATTAAACTCGTATGTCAAGGTACTATTGTACTCAACTACGACAAAGTAATTTTACCAGATAGTAGTTAAAAACGTATGCAAGTATGCAGCTTGAGGTCTACAATCCTGAAGCAGGGCTCGAAAATTATATACTTTCTAAAGGAATATATAGAATTTCATATAATTTAATAATCAACTATTCAATAACCATGAATAATAATGATCATTTCGTTGGAATCATTCAACAATGAGAGAGTTAATCACCATCGGGCACGAATGTTGAGTCAAGCTCATCCTACTTAAACAGCAGATCCAAGGATTCGATCTCTTCGGTCTAAGCATAAACTGAGTAACAAGATACCTAATAGCCCTTCTGAATGCCTCCTGTTGAGCTCCTAGGGCTTCTTCTAGAAGAGATCTCATGCGAAACCTAGATTCGTTGATATCATTTTCGTTTTATCAGTAGGCACTTAATGAACAACAGCATATCGACTGTCGTGTGAGAGCAGCCTTAAATCGAGCTTTAGGTTTAAATGTATATTTGTTTAACGGACTGAATGCTTCCCATGTTTACGAATGACGCCATACAGTATAAGCAAACAAACTTTAAACCTTTACTTCTAGTGTTCAATATTCGAATTGAAATGTTTACCTGGTTAAGGTGAAGTACTCCTTCAGCTGGCAAATGGTTCGATAACACCAAACGATGATAGTCTGGTTGGAATATCTAGTCTTCCTCAGCAAAAATAGAGGAGTTGAAACGCTCTTTCTTCACACTTATGTCACTTAAACTGAAAGTCACTCAAACATCGTCTTCCTGTTCTGTGGTAAGCTGTATGACGTCGAAATGTGTAGTTCATTGAAATGTCAAAGCATACGTGGGCAAGTCTTCACTGTCAGATGAAGACACGATTTACTTGTGGATAAAACGATCGTTACATTTTTGGCCTAAGGCTTACAATCTTATAAACAGTTGCAGGATAACCATCATTTCGCAAATGTCGACAGACAACCGAAAGTGAATATCAATGAACTCCATCACTGTTGGCCGAATTTCCTTTCCAGTGAACAAGAATATTTTTTAACTTTCGCAGGAATGGGTGAAATTTTTATGGGCCGTTCTTTCTAGCTGGTATCTTATTGCCAAATGTTTCTACAGAAGACAAAAGTTACTGGACAGTTGTTGATATAGCTTGATAATGCGTATGCCTTATATTACTTTCCTTATAGCGTGGAACTCAGTGAGTCACTCGCACTTCGGGATTATAGTGCCAAGGGAAGAGTTGTAGGTCGATTATCGAAATCTTAAACCGATTTATAACACTAGTGCGGTAAAATATAATGCTATATAATAAAAATTAAGGCCCAGTAGAGAATGCGTATAACAGGCACAGGTTGAAGTGTTTTACAACATGTTTAATACTAACGTTTCGCTGCGTCTGTAACTTGGCTGTAAAACAGAACAAAATGAATGGACGGGTATGCATAAATTTTGATGTTCACCAACAAATGGAGAACTGCTTAGGTGTGATTATAGTTAAGCTCAACGTGTCACGTTTTATTGGAATTAACGGTGTAAGATTTCTAGGCGTTCTCTCTTTGTGCTGAAGAGCGATGTCATTTACACGAGCCAGGGTTCGCGCCCAACCCGGGTCAACCCGTCTATGAATGAATTGCTGTTAGCGTTTACACGATAGCCGGGTCAACCCGTCTCGCCAGGTTACCCGCTTCAAGACCAGGGTTGGCCAAGACTGAAGGTGTGACATACGGATAAATGAAATACTAGTGAAGCTAGATGAAATGCCAGCTCTAATCGCACCTCGAATCCTAACTCGAATCCTAATCTGAATCCTAACTCGAATCCTTACTCGAATCCCAACCTGAATCCTAACTCGAATCCTAACTCGAACCCTAACTCGAACCCTAACACGAACTCTAACTCGAACCCTAACCCGAATCCT
The DNA here is from genome assembly GCA_030142905.1 of Heliopora coerulea. Classification (NCBI taxonomy): domain Eukaryota; kingdom Metazoa; phylum Cnidaria; class Anthozoa; order Scleralcyonacea; family Helioporidae; genus Heliopora; species Heliopora coerulea. Next base: position 209,080 of record JASJOG010000327.1, read on the forward strand.
AACTCGAATCCTAATTCGGGTTCTTGCCGTCCTCACTTTTTCATGCAAACAAGGTTTGACTTGACTCGAGCTGGCGTTAAGTATCGGCAGTACGATAGTCTGGGTTAGTTTTCAATTTTTCGTGTCAAGCTTTAATTTCTGTTGTCCGTCTCATGCAAGCCTGGCAAGTTCGAGGACTCGCAAACAGAAACCTCCTTTTACGTCTGTGGTCAAGCGCAAAGATCGAGTACTGGATTGTCTGCCTCAAAGACTACTGTTGGAAACTGTTATTATTTTAGCACATTAATTAATGGTAAATTTAGAATGAACATTTGGGATTATTATTATTATTGGGAACATTATTATTGACAATTGATTAATTGACATTTATTAGCACGTGCGTAGTTTTTTAGTTAGTGTGTGGTGTTACCGTAGCGAAGTGCGGAGTTCGAGTTTGGTTGTGACGAAGAGACTTTTAAATATACATTTTTATTTCAGAGTTATAATGTTGTAACTCACAAGCGATTTGCTGCTTCAGTTTTACGGTTAAAAGTGAAAAGGAAATGACATGGAGGGCAAATCCGCGAGTGCCAAGTACAAACGGAACCCATCAATTCAAAAAAAGTGTTAATATGCGGAAGAGGTTTTCATAGAACAGCCAAAACCCAATCTAACTTAGTTTTACGAAAAGACATAAAAGAGACCATTCCCTTATGTTTTGAAATGATCGACGCCTTGTGCAATAGTTTTAGAATCAATCCCAGATTTCTCGTAAGAATCTTTGGATAGACCAACTTATGGCCTTATGTAATTAAAAACAAAGTGTTGCTTGACCTCAAAAGCTTCTCGGATAACGAAGTCAATTGAGATTCTGGGATCCCACGTCAGTAAGATATTTTTCTTGTTAGAGTAACAACAGACCAAACAGTAACAAAACCAAAAAGGAAAATGCAAAATGTAATAAATAAATCCTAAATTTCGCAAGTAAAACTTTAATCAAATCGGTATAATAAACTTTTGGTAACAGTTTCGGTGGTTTTTATGCAGCTGGCACGTCACTTTCTTGTCAACTGTTGGAGATTCAAGAAAGATACATCATTATCCTTTGGTGTAGCGTTCCAATTCACTTAAATTCTCGAGACTTTTCTTAGGGAATCGCCAATTCCGTTGGTTTCATCATAATGCTGGACGACGTTGATATACATCTTCTGAAAAAAGGAAGTTACTTTTGATTGAAATTGATTGGAATTCGCCAAAGAAATTTCATGGGTCGGAAATTTCGCTTCGGTTGTCAAGTTGGAAGTAAAGTACTAGGACTTTTCTACGTCAAATACTAGTGATTTCCGTTAACTCCCACTGTTAATTTTCGGACGATTTTGATGGGCATGGACTTTCTTTGTGGCTAGGAACGATCTTTGTTTAACAAAAAATGATTGCAGGTGCTTACACATTCCTATAGCAACATAGTGAACGAAGGAAGAATGTGTCACTGATAGTATTGGATATATTTTAAACGATACGTAGTGTTTTACGCAAGTTAAAAAATTTATTAAAGAAATAATGTATTAATAAATGGTTTGTAATAAGTCCCTTGTGAGTTAAAATATAACGACATGGAGGGCTAGTTGATGTCAAATATTATAACCGTTAATGAAATTCTTTGGTTAAAGTTCTAGCAACATGACTCCAATGGTGTGACTTGCAAACCACCTACTGATAACAAGTAATTTAAATCTGTGATTTATGAAGTCACGGTACAAAAATGACAAATACTTCTCTAACTTAAATTAATAAAATGGAAACACATAGCAAGTGCTGAGTAGTCCTTGAAAATATAGCAGAGGAATATGAAGCTCAATCAATAAGATCAATGTGTTTCGTTTTCGTGAAAATAATATTTCCCTCTATTTAAATAGGTGAAGTTTACTTGAGTGTATTTAAGCAGTTGAAACCCTTGGAAATTGTTTTTGATACTACGATCCACAGACAGTTGTCCATGATTAATGATCAGCGCACGATACAGCTGATATAGCAACAAGGTTGCTGTTTGGAAGGAGAGATGGAAATTACTTTAAATATAGAGATGATAAAAGAGTCCGGGGAGAACGAACGATTATAGATATTTAAACATACCTTAAACAGATCTATTAAATAACGAATGAATTATGTTATCCTGAGCTTTATTTGTTCTGTAGCGAGTTCTTCGAACATCGCTGTTGCATCGATTTTATTTTTGGTTTGGCATCCTTTCAGCTGCAAGCTGCTTGCAGCTTTTATAAAAATTCTGTTCCACAGTTTGATGGTAAGAACCAATTAAAACAAGGGATTTCAATAACTTCTTATTTACTTTGTGATTTATTCATGTCACATTTAGACAATAAACTGGACAAATTTTGATATCGCGATCGTAAACAGCACCTACGTTCAAGTAGTTAAATATTCATTCACGCTCAGCTCGGTATGATTATAAAGACGTCTGTTTATAATTTGCTTTAGGTTGCCAAATAAAATTTCCTTTTAAAATCAGTTCCAATTTTTTAACGGGTTAAAATTTTCTTCGCTTTACGAGAAACGTCCATTTTTTCTTGATAAGATAATTATGCTAAACATCTTACTTTAAACCAGATCACCTTAACTATTTCAGGTTTTAAAACACTCATATCTTAAGCGGATTGCTAAGGAAACACACTGTGCCTTGTCAGTTCTTATTCGTTTTTCATCTCACTGCCATGCAAGTAAGTCGAGTCACGCCATAATTAGTATTCTCGCCATCGATATTGCAAATCTAACATTTACGCCGACATTCGTAACCAAATATTATCTAAGGACAGAAGCTGCTTTCTGTAATCATGATTAAGCAGCTCTTTGCAACAGCTCTTTTACCACCAGCAGTAACTAAGTGTTTGTCGTTGGATATTGGTAATCACACTATTTGTGTATAGAACTTATAAATTAATTTGAGACTTTTTGTTTTAGTATATAAGATTATGTATATGAATACATTTAAGACTACTTTAACATAATATTTAAGATTTTGGTACAGTTGCTGTCAACAGAGTAAAATCGAGGATAGTTTTTAAAGATTTTTACTGATGTGGTACAAATTTAATTGGTACACTGAATAAGGCAATGATTGTTGAATATTTCAATCAATTCTGTTTTGTCTTTTGAAATTTTCTTTTTGTGCAACAGGTACTAAATTTATGGTGCTTGATTGTTTATGTAGGCTTGGAGAAACTTGTCCATCTATTAACAGACGAGCAAATGTAGCCGGGATGAATGCAATGTTTGAAAAGAATTTGTTGAAAAAATTTACAGAATACATTTAGAATGGATTAATGACTGTCCACTCATCTATTCTTTATAACCTTCGACAATAAGACAGTCATGGTTACAAACTATTTGCTTAAAATTAACCTTCATATTAATGACTAGGTAGTTAAATTTGTGTCTATTACCCCATTATGATAGTACGATATTAGTTTTACGTAATCTAATGAATCGTTTTATGATTAAAAATTATTATCATGTGCACTAACATGCGCAAGTCATGTAATTGTCTTCAAATTGTTGATTTTCTTAATATTTCTTCTACCATTCTTGGAGTAATTTAACTTCATACCATGGTTCTAATGCAAGAAGCCGAACATAACTAAAAAAACCCAAGACAAAACAAAACAAAATAGACTCCACCAAAGAAACAACGGCTGTTGCTAGGGCTGTATAGGCAAATATTTTCTTAACGAATGCAACGAACGTTTCTTCAATCTCTTACCAAGGTGAAATTCAAGCTTGATCAAGAAATAAAATTTAGAAATAATAAAGTTCTCTTAGACTTAATTACATTTTCACAGAAAATTTTTCTGAGGAATATATAGAGCTTACTAAATTCAATAACATTTAAATTCTTGGCCCTTCACGTTATACAATTAAGTTGCAGAAATGAATTCTTGGCGGCTTTCAATCTAATTGATCTTTGTCGGCTTTGCTTAGACCGGTGTTTGATCAGTTTAAAGTGTATCTGGAGGGAGGATAATGATCAAAAGAAGTTCTTTTACTTACTGTAGAAGAGTGCTTGAAGTTATAAAGACTGGGGTTTACTCCTTTGCCATATTTTATACCATATTGTATATGTTTGATGCATATCTACCGAAACTGGTTGGAGAGAGCTACGCGTCTCGAATTCCTGACAGGGATGTTTAACCCTTTATGGAACAAGGGTACACTTTATAATTTTACTCTGGTTAACGCCAAACGATTTTGCTCGTCAAGCGGATCAGCTCCGCACCTTAATCAGTTAAGAAGCATTTGTCTTTGATATGCCAGACCAATCTGATCTGTTTTCAATAATTTTTTTTGCTGAAGTGCATCTCTGTGGGTACATATTTTGCACCTTACCAGTCCACCGTTACCCATTGTGCATCTATCATACCTGCTGTTGATCCGCAAGTAGTTCTGTCAGTTGGTCAAGCAAGTTGGCCTGTCTTGCTGATTTGCCTGTCAACACTTTAACATCATGTCATATCTAAGAAATTGTTTCAAAACAACTCGATTAAAAATATCATTTGAAGTTTAGAGCGAGTATGCTTTAGTGCCCAGGTATTTTACCGTTTTATGGACATCCGTGTACAAACCGACTGGATTAGGTTAACTATTAAGTAATTACTTGACATTGGTTTACGACTGTGTCACTTCTCTTTTGTTCTGCAGGTTTTTTTTTAACTTAATCGGTTTAAAAAATGATGCTGTCCTTCGAAATGCTCAAGAAATATTTGTGTTAGTCTATGATCGACTGGAACTCCATACCACACCTAGATTCGTCAAACCTGGACAGCAAAACCTAGGTACTGAATGCTTTACCTCTATATAACATACAACGTATCCCGAAGAGTAACATCATCTTGAAAACTCAAGATATGAGTGAATAACAAGACGAAATTTTGGTTGAAACTGTGATATTTCGACTTTATTTCAAAGTGATCCTCAGGCAGAATTCTGTCTTCTTATTCTTCGGAATGTGTCTTATCTTATATTTTTTTAAAGTTGTCGGCTGGATATGATCTTTTTTACCTCTATATGTCTCACTGTATTTAACGTTCCCCAAAGTCAGAACTAGGAAGTATTTGTTTTGTGAATAGATGAATAAATAAAAATACTTACAATTCTTTAGAACATTGAGGAGGTCTTTCCATTCGATCACCCGATGCCAAATAATTCAATACGTCATAGGGAGAAATTTCTGGGTAAGGTTCTTCGCCTAAAGTAAGGTCAAAAGATTAACTTCGAGACTTTTCTTCCAAAATATGAAGTTCCGCAGAATCAAAATTTGGTCCAGTTTCTCGAAATTCTTTGTGCAAATTAAAAGCAATATACAAACTTTACCAAGGGTGGTAATTTCCCACAGTAGAACACCAAATGCCCATCTACAAAAAGAAATCATAAAGAAAGGCAGCTTAACATATCGTGTGCAAAAAAAGAGAAACAATGCGGATGTTTAGTCCAAAAGCGGTTTAGCTTGCATCGTATAGTTTGCGTGGGTTAGTGCATTTCCATGACCAAACGAGGCGGGAGCACATTCACTGGTCGCGAATCCAGGCACTGACAGGTGCGTTCTCACATTGCAATTAATGTATTTTCTATTTTATATTGTCTGATGTCTAACTGTCGGTCCGACTTATTATCCACAAGCATGAAATCAATTCAAACGAGTTCTATGAATACTCCTGGCGAGATCTGGAATAACGTTCCTGTTATAGAAATAATTATTTAATACATGTACATTATGATGATAAGTCACTTAGGTTAATCATAGCTGGTAAACCTACTTTACTGTAAGTCCCTGAGGCTCGTTTCATTAGTTCCTTGACGTGTTTGATTCTCATTTTGATTGCTTAGTGTGGGACAAGTAACCATAAAAACAACTTTATCTCCTTATTTTTGATTTGTGAGAGTTTGATAACTGTTTGAAAATTCCGGTATTGAGGAATTTATTTGAGAAATGTGGTAAGCAGCCACATAAACGCTATGTCCAGTCAAGTACATATCGACCACTTATTTTCGTTTTGATAGTTTTCATATTAAATTTTATTAACTCGCGCTATTCCAATCTTTCCAAGTTGTATGAATCATTGTGTGCTATTGCTTCAATTCGTACTTACTGCCGTTTAATCTCTTTGAATTCACTAACAATTAGGACAACATAAATTCTGGCATGCTTTCCAATTGCTGTTTCACACCCGATCGGGGTACTGGTGGCACAGCTGTAGTGCACGTATCTCACCACTGTGACCAGGGTTTGATTCCGGCTCCGTGTAGTTACCTGATTGAAGTTACCTTGGTTACATGTGAGAAATATGTTGTCCAGTTTGACTCTACCAAGAATCATAGGTTTTCTCCGGGTACTTCGGTTTCCTCCAGTAGAAACACTGAACCCATGAGAGAGAACAGCTTAGCTGCCTGATAGAGTTATCCAATAAAAATAGACACTTTACGAATACATTAAATGCTAGTGGAAATCCCTATGTCTTGATTAAAGAATGTGATGAACGTGATAAAGGCGCAGACCAGTCGTCGCGCTACGTAGGCGACTGTCCAGTGCGCAAAAGAGTTTTATGTCCTGTATACGTACATGTCACTCGATGTTCGAAATACACCATGTGTTAGGGATTCCAATGCCATCCACTTCACTGGAAGCATATTCTGAAAAAGACAAGATTTGAATTTGACTATTTGCATGTAAGCTTAATTCACTATACTCGAACAGGAGAATATTCACAGGTGTCAATATGTTGCTAGCGATATATTTTTTTGTTTCAAAACAAAGTTTAGTGATTTAAATCATTTTAAACTAAAAGCGATTTCAAGAGAAAATTTAATGTTTAAACATGCCTCTGTAAAAGTTTCATCTGTTTCTTCACTTCAGTTTCACCTGTTTAATGAAGATGCACAAGGTTTTGATATTGATGTAATGGGATATTCCTTAGGTAATAAAAGGAAAATGTCTCTGGAATTTGATCGGCTGATTTCAGTGCCGTAAACAAACAACAGTGCAAAAGGCTGTGAACACAGTTTAACATGCTTTAATCCACTATTCTGACTGGTTGGAAAACAATCTAAACCGGAAAAAGTCACGTTTAACCCGGGGTGGCACCAGGAATTCCTCGACGTCCTTGACAGGAGGGCCACACTAGAGGAGACAAGACCACGCCCCATTCACAATTTTCTTATTTGAAGATCGAAAATGCCATGTTATTTTTAGGAAGAATTAACCGCAACAACTGACTAGAAACAGCATTTAATTTCGATTTATGACAAAGAATCTATTATGTTTCATGGCTAAATAAATAACTACAAAATAATGGTGACTCCGAAGATTGAAATATTATATTATTTTATTAATAAATAATTTTAATAAATAATAAATAATTTATAAGGAATAATAAATAATTTTATTATCAGCGTTTCGCCTATCTTGCAGTCATTGATTCTTGTATTCGACTATCTTGTAGTCATTCATTCCTGATGATGACCACAAGATAGTTACTACAAGACAGAAACGTTGAAAACAAAAATGATTTCAATCTTCTGAGTCACCATTGTTTTGTATTTAATCAAAATAGTCAGTGGTTATCGAAATTTCTAAATTAATAATATTACTCATATTTCGAACAAGAATGTAAATGTGTTATCATCAGTGAGAATTCCCCAACAAAATGTTAATTTTCCCGACTGCTGTAGCTCCGTCTGTCCCACCTCTAGCGTCACCCCTGCGTTTCACAAGGACGTGACGAGGATTGCTTCGAAGGTAACCTAGAGGCAATATGTGCCACAAGTGTTATAAAAGTCGAAGTATCCTTTCTTTTCAGTTACTTACCCGGTTAGATTTTAGATACATCCGATCGGTTCCCGAAACAGGCCTCGCCAAACCAAAGTCTGAAACTTTCGTCTCGTAGTTCGACCCAACAAGAACGTTTCGGGCTGCCAAATCTCGATGAACAAACTGAAAAGGTAGAGAAAGATTAATCCATTAGATCTCAACAGGATGTAATAAGATGACTAAATCAGGCTTAAGATACAAAATCTCAGAAGTTTTTTTGAACTTAGGTTAGTAAGACAAAGGTTAGTGTCCAAATTTTACGGAATTCCGTTTCTATCAGTTAAGAGAGAATTTCATGGTTAACCTACACTGCTAAAACTAGAAAAGTTGACTAGAGGAGGATTCGAGCTCACATCTTCGGGTTTCCAGAACCACTGCTCCTCCAGTTCTGCTATGGAGTCAACTGGGAACAGTATGCTCGATTCAATCAACTTTATCTGCTCGAGAGATTTTCGTGGGAACTTAACGCTTATCCGTAGGGATGTGCAGATTTTCGATATTTTGAGGATGATTCTGAAAGGAAATTACTCTCTATCTCTTCTGGTAGTTCGATAGAAAATTTGTTCCCATGGTCCGTGAGCTTCTATAAACAGGTTATCTGCATCGCATCAAATTCATGTATGGTTGAAGAATATTCGAGCTCCCTTAATGTACAGTCCGTTGTCGAAATAAATGACACAAGCGTTAATCTAAGATATACGCTCCAAATGATGAAACAACAACCACTCGCGAAGCCAGGAATTTGAAATTGGGGAAAGGACAGCAGAAATTGGAGAAAAATCTATCGACATAACATTCGTAATGAACCGATAAATACAGTTAAGCAAAAATCAACCAGGACATTTCCCTGCATGATGGTAAAAGTAAAACTGTCAACGAAATTTGACAAAAGAATGAATAATTTTTACATAGGAAGGGCTGGCGAGTATTTTATAAGTTTCGAAAGCGATTTAGGGTAAAAGCAAGCCACTTCACATGACGTATGATATATTCCAACATATTCCCTTTTAGTTCAGATCTCACCACTATCACAACCACTTTGTCTTGAGGACTGACGTACCAGATATTTTGGTACCTACGTATCATTTCATTTCGTCCGTAGAAACAGGATTTTGCGCGAACTTTTTCCAATGTACATCCTTCAAATATTTGAATTTAAAAGTCAAGTCTTATTTAGTAATTTTGCACCTAGATATTTCAAACACAAACTGAATCCGTATTGGACAAGCTCAATGTACGTCAAATATGGTGGATGTACTGACAGGTCTGCTCTGAAGGAAAGTGTGTGTGTGTGGGGGGGGAGGGTAGCTGTCCCCCTCCCCCTCCCCTCCCTACGCTATCGACTAAAACAGAAATATTTCTATCATCAATTTTTCCTGATGCGAAGCCAGATGCTTCATCCCATTTGCAACCTCAGCGGCAAGCTTCAACAATATTCGATGTGACAATGTAGAAATGATATTGATATAAGATTCAGAAAAATTTTCATAAAAACGCTCGATGCGGCTCTTTCGAAGAATTTTTCTCAGATTTCCACGACTGCAATACTCAGTGATAACGAGAATTGGTTCTACCAAACAGAGTTCTAAATTAGGCGCGACGTGAATAACGGGATTAAGAATTAAGAAAAAGTTAAATTTATTTCCTGTCAACATTTTACAGATCAGAAAATATAATCCATCTTGGATTAGCATGTGTTGTTGACCTTGTTCTGCTATTCGTTTAATACTGAACGGGAGGATTAACTGACTGGAAGGTTGAGATTAGCTATATAATCCTCGAAAGCAACCAAGCATTAACTTAGTTTTGTTATGTCGCATTAAAGATCAGCTAAAAATTACGGCATCAGACTACAGAAAAGAGAATGATTGTTTTCTTTGCATCTCTTCAAATCGAAACGTGAGCACTTTAAACTAGTGAAAAGTAAATGGTGATGTATATTCCAGATTAAACAGAAAAGACCAATGCTGAGAGTGAGAGTCTTGATTCAAAACAATGCAAAAGTTTCCCTGTCAGACACTCATTCCCTTTGCTCACAGCAGCGTTTCTTAACCGGGGCGTTACTGCTCCCCCGTGTGCTTTCAGAGAACGTTGGGGAGCGATGGAAGCAAGGCAGCAGAGAAGGGGGCGTTAAGATGCAGTCTGTCATGCCCAGATCATTTTTAAGTGTCTGGTAGTCATTTAGAGTTAAAACCCAACACTGACAGACTACATGTAACTTGGCAATACTGAACCAAATAACTATATATTACAATTTTTCAGTTCGCTATTGATCTGGGATAGGGCACTGATGCGGCTACTGGACTGGGACTTCGTGTGCTCTGCAGTGAGAGGCAAGAGCAACCAGTTTGAGGCAGGCTGGCTTTCATCCAAAAAAGGCTGAGAACTACTGAGTTACAGTTTAACACCTTTCGTCTATGACGATCACTAGGAAACTTTGCCTTTTGATTTAAACTGTCGGCCAAATGCCTGCTAAACGAGTATTGCGTCACAATTAGTAGAATTTTCAGGGTATTAGAGAAACTGACTTTTTCAACAAAGGCTTTCCAGCAGAATGAAGCAAGGAGCTAGATGAAAGCAACAGGCGTATATACGGTAAAAGGAGTGGGTCCGACGAAAAAAGACGATCAACCAAAATGCGCAGAAAGATAGGAAAATAGTCAATGAGATGCAGTAAGTCGTTGGAGAGTCAATCTCTATTTATATTAGCAATCAGTAAATAGAAAAGAAGTATAAACTGGCTATCAAGGGTGTGATGGAAAAAGGAGAATGCCCCACGGAATCATAGTGGGTGGGAGGAGGAATAAAGGAAAGCACAACGGGTAAAAGTAAGCAGCTAAATCTATATTCCTATCGGCCAGATCCGCCAATGCTAAATAACAACACTTAAGCTGCACGTTGTGCCATCCGAGCTGGCGGAATCTATGTGCCGAAGGTTTGGTTTTTCGCTTTACTGGTGTGTCTACTGTACCATCTGCAGTCGGTGCTTCATGGACAAAAATCGAATACTTCATTCCCTGGTGGAAATCAAACTACTCATCAGAACATCACGGCTAGCCGATTTAAAAAAGATCGTCTTTTTTTAGTTCGCTCCCCGAACTTTAACAATTACCACGCACAAGGATATCATGTTCCCAAAAGTAAAGACAATATTTAACCATAAGCAGATTGCCATCAATGAGTACTTGATTCCCCTTTGAAACATCTTTTTAAATTCTCTTTAGGTCATTTTGTGTTGAAAATTGTTATGAAAAGGTATTATATGTTCATATCAAAGACACAAATATTAGGGATTATGTTGGTTTTCATGAACTCGGAGTTACTGTACAATCCATAAATGAATTTCTACTTTTTCTTGACAAAATTTAATTATGTTTTCGGGCATTTTAATTCGGTAGGAAGTCGATACTGGAATTTTTTCATAAAAAATTCAATAAGCATGGTTGAACAACAAGTCCTCATTGCTTTAATAGCATGATATTACCGTTTTTCACCTTTTATCCTCTAACATCCGACCAACTGCTAGAGTAAATATTAGTAATACGTATAAAGAATTTGGGTAATTCCTTGATGCTTTTGTTTGTATATCGAATTCAGTCTTTCATCTTACCTTTAAGCATTTTAACAGCTACTGGAAGTTCGCCATTATCATTGGTCTTGTCTTTGTATAGTCCTTTTTTTTACCAAACCAAACTGTCCACCACCCAACTTTTTTTGGAAAATGACAAGATTATCCCTCCGTATCTCCCAGTCGTCGATGACACAAATGTATGACAGGACATTTTCCCTTTCTCTGAAGTTACAACAAAATGAACTCTTATTATTATTAGCCGGGGGTTAATTTTTTTGCTCTTTTGGTTAGGGATATCATAACCAGATTGTATTATAACAGCAATTGATAATAAAGCATGAGATCTACGTAGCTAAGAAGGTAAGGGGTTTAAATTTATGAAAAATCTCGTCTCATGAAAGAAATTATTTTATAAAATAACGTGACTCGTTCGCCAGCCCTGATTGGCTTATACCCGTGTTTCGATACTCTTATCCAAACACGGAAAATTTCGCGCCAGAAGTGTACTGAAGTTTCTTTTGCACGTTCAGTCTTATTATTTTATGAAAAAAACACGTAACGGCTTTTGTGTGTTTGAATATTGTAATTCAAACACTTAGTATGTTGCTGGACTTTCAAATAACTTAAAAAATACGCTTGTTTTTTCCTCCTTGTAACTGCGTTGAACTGGCTTCGCTTTGATGTCCAGGGTTCGATCTTTATCAGCTTCGGTCTGATTGGTAGTTGATGATTTCGGGAGAATTGCTTATTTCATTATTGTCTTTATTACGTTAACTGCTTTTCATCTGTCGTTATTTTATAAAAGAAATACCAAATGGATTCCCGTGTTTGGATACTGTGATCCAAACACTAGGGATGTTGCTCTACTTTCGAAAAGCTAAAAACACCGCCAAACGGCTAATGGTTTTTGACGCTTTTCTCAAGTCTCGCAACATCTCGCGTATTTGGATCACGTTGGTATTTCATAAAAGCGACATAGAATGAAGTCATACAACGTCGTAACAAAAGGGTATCTTGCTTGTACTACGCTTAATAAACTAAGGACGACACAACGTCAACACTGTGTATAATCCGTCCCCTGGTTATCCAACAGAGCATCGGAGAAGCAGCGGAAGAACCTAACATTTGAGGATAATTCACTTGTATCGAGATAATTTACAAAGGACACTGCGTGCTTTTACGAGAGATCTTTATTTTTGCATTTATAAAAGTGAACTCCAACTAATGATGATTAACATTAACGTAAAACCATGAAGACATCTGTTTCTTATGTTCTCAAGGGGAGATTTAATCCCTGAATTCCCTCATCAGCATGCGTACTTTTACGAATTTTCCTTCAAAATTTAACATGCACAAGACAACATCAAAAGAGCACTGTTCTCTCAAGTCGTTTCTCTCAAGTCTTGCAACATCCCGCGTGTTTGGATCGCTGTATCGAAACATGGGAATCTATTTGGCATTTCTTAAACATTCATCAAGCTATATTTTAAAGCTTTCTGTTAGTTTGCTTCTCTCTGCGTCGTCTGGTTTTGTTCATCGTGTCGTGTTGTAATGCATCTTTTACATGCATATATGTAGCCCTTCCTTAATAAACCTCAAGATTAGGTTTTACCGGTTTTACAAATTTGTGTCCACTTTCTCGTCTTATTCTAAGGCGGCTTACACAAAGATATTTGGAAATAGTATCGAAAAGGTCTGAGGAAAAAGAGTTCTTTTGACAAGCTAAAATGTTAAGGTCCGCTGCTAATAGGAAATACGATTCAAATCTTTGATGATCGTTCCTTGTCGTTTTCAAATGATCTTATGATGTGCGAGGTCAATAACAGTCTGTGTAACTGGTATATACCCATATTCTACGCCTATTCCGTGACACCTATCTTCGTGCATGACAATGTCGGGGTACTGCTGGTTAGACGAGCACGGTCAAAAAAAAGCGATGTATAAGTTATGTAAAAATAGATTTTAACGTTAGTACTGTACGATCCCTTTGTACATAATACTCCTGTATACACACACGTCCATATACGTATTCATATACATTTACTTATGCATAAAAATATAGATATAAATACACATATAAATATACATATAAATATACATATCATACTGTACGTAAAAACATACACAGACTGTATCTGTCTGCATATATATGTGAGACACTCGACTACGCCTCGTTTCTGTATATCCCGATACATGATGATAACTTATTTTACATTGAATGGCTTAAGACTGGAGTTCGAATTAAGGTTTGGCATAGGGTTAGGATTAGGTTTGGCCTCAAAGTTTGGGTTAAAATAGAGTAAGGGTTAGAGTTTGAGCTAAGATTAAGGCTAAAACGAAGATTAGGTTTACGAGTCGGGTTCCAGTTTGACAAGATACAATAATCTGCTTTACACCATTTGCTGTTCATTACCTGAAAATATACTATCATTAACGCCAACCTCAAGTTCAATAACGCGAGAACACATTCGTTTTATTGAATCGACATTCATTTACGCTTTTGTTACGTTCATTTAAAATTTGCGCATACAAAGTGACATTCATTAGCATAGATACGCAACCGTTTGCATGAAAGGGAACTCAGTAACTCCAACAGACGATCATCAATACCATTCTACTAAACATTAGGGACAATAAGCTTTCAATTACGCGAGACAGTTGTCCAGTCTGTTGCAGGATCGATTTAAGGCTACATGGAATCCTAACATGTGTTTCAAACCGTTGTTGAGATTTAGTTCTGAGCACACATCTCAGAAGAAAACTGTTTTGTGATCAACGTTTTCATGCAGTACAGTAACTTACTTACTGCATAACTGTTACAAGTATTAACTTATGATCAAGATAAGTAATGTCCTTTTTACTGTCACGGTGTCACAGTATCGATTATAAGTTAGTCGGTATCCATTAGTTTTTAAAGTAAATACGGGGTTAACTCATTGGGGTATCGGCTAAATGTTAAAATGTCTGATGCTAAGCCGCACTCCTAAAAAGAGAAAAAAAATGAAAATAAAAAAAGCACTTACCTTCGTCAACATTTTCTTCTATTATATTGTGATCTCTGATGGAAGGTGATTTCCTTCTAGGAGAACTTTCAAACTTCTTTTCATCGACAGGAAACAAATCCCAAGATTCACCACTGCTGTTACTCGCCGCTTTGATAATTATATAAACAAAAATAAGATCAAAATTCGCATAACCCAAAAATGTCTTTTCATTCCGCAGGTTTTACACATTTATGACAACAAATATGTTCGTCAACTTTTTATATTTCATTCTCCCAAAACTATATCCATTTTTAAATCTCCAAGTCCAGGGACGACGCAGTTTTTGGTATGCAATAAAGCTCGGGAATGCACAGTCAGTGATTGTTTATAAGAAACAAAGATGCGTGCGTGGTGGTCATTTTTTGAAAACAGTTACATGTACGCAATTATTTTGGGACGTCTGCGGACGAGCAGACCCTAGCCCCTTAAGTACCTCGGTCTTGGATCAGATGAAGAGGTTTTTTCATGATTTCGAAATTCCATAAAATGACAAGGTTGAAGACAAATATAAAACAACCTAAACGAAGTACTTGAAATTTATGGTCTTTTTTATGGCAAATGAAATATTTGAATTTTGTGCTGTAAAAATTTTCATGGAAATCAGAGTTGGTTTAATTTTGCGAAAACCCACTTTAGGAAATTTTCAGAACAAACAATCCTTCGTTTAAAGTACAGTAGTTCTCTGAAAAAAAATTCGATTACTATTTCGTAAGAAAATCTAAAACATATCATGTCGACTGGAAATCATTTCAAATTTCACCTCGAAATTAATTTAAATAAATGTTGTATTTTGTGTATAAAGATGGAAGGAATGTGCCCACGGCTCCTTTGATTTCACAGCCACAATATGATTCGATGTGCTTAGTTGTAATTTGTTGTAGTTCAGTGTATAAGGTCAAACCCTGCCTTTTCATCAATCTTGGTAAGTTATGCCATCTTAACCCCAGCGTCTAAACTTCATATTTTTTCCCAAACAATATAACTTTATTTCAAACAATTGGTAGATGAAACTTCGCAAGATTACCTATTAAGATTACATCTTTACAGCCTGATTCTCATTTATCGCAAGAATCGAGAAAGTCAGCGACTCGTACGATCCCGGATCCCCGATTTCAGCGACTTTTAGGATATCCTGAGCTGCAATGTTCCCATTTGACTTAAGAATCGTAAAAACCGGGATGTACAGTGTATGAGAAGTAGCCAGAAAAACATGAAAAGGTCGATAAGTTGGCCGCTTTCAATAAAAAGGTATTTTTACAGGGAAAGCTCCTGTAGTTAAAGGTTTGAATGAAGATCTCAAACAAGAAGCGACTGGCATGTGAAGAAAGAGGAAAAGAACATTCTGAGTGCAGTCACACTGGCAAAAACGAAAGGGATTCGGTCAATTCTACTCGGATGTCTTTATTGGCATCTTTCCCAGGTTTCTGAAGTAATTTACCTTCTGTAAAGTCACCATTTTTGATTAGATTGTGCGTAGAAATATGCCCGATTGACGCAAATGATGTTCTCGTATACCATATTTCCGAAAAAATAAGAAAGATTCTGATTCTTACGATTCTTACGATATGTGTCGGGGACAGTCTGGAATACCACATTTTCATGTTCTCATATATTGGACGACTTGAAAGCCAATGTTACAACCTCTAGTTACACCTTCACAATAGATTCCATTTCCAGTAAATCCTTCCCTACAGTTGTAGTCAAACGATCCTTCAAATTCAATGCAATAAGCGTATTTGTGACAAGGAGAAACCAATGAACACTCCTTTAAATCTAGAACAATGCAAAAACAACCTTTGGTATAGCTAAGATGTTATATACCGGTAATTGTTCGCTTGAGTCATATCTAGTGGACCACTCATTGTGAAGTCCTGTTTCCCCCTGATGGAGATTGGCCGACTTCAACGCTAATGTTACAATCTCTTCTGAAGATCGACAAGCCTTACTTCTCTGCAGTACAGACTTAAAATTACTAAACACACCTTCACAATAGGTTTCATTTCCAGTAAATCCTTCCCTACAGTTGCACTCAAATGACCTTCTAATTCAATGCAGTTAGCGTATTCGTGACAAGGAGAACCCAACGAACACTTCTTTTGAATCTAAAACAGTGTAAAACCAACCTTTGGTATAGCTAAGATGTTATATAATCGATCACTTGAGTCATGTCTAGTGGACCTCTCAATGTGAAGTCCTGTTTCGCCCTGAGGGACATATCTGTAATGAAGGACAGGGTCACGCGAAACCAAAAAACATAACGATGTAATGAGCATAAGGACATGGGAATAGCGTCGACATAAGGAATAAAACTAACCTATTCTTTAATATGTCTTTGTGTTCATATTGTTACGTTCACTTGTCATGTCGCTAGTATGGACTACATTAGACTGCAGTGGTGGAACGAAGTAAATTGCCACTCGGGGCGGAAGTGTAAAATACCGCCTATCCAAAAAACACATCATATGATGGCTCCATTTATAAACAAAATAGAACGGATTTTTGTCTTCGTCGTTGCAGCTACGGTTGAAAACGGCAAAAACGTTGCCATTTTCAACTTTCAAGTCCCAACGTCGTTTTGCGTTAACAAAATAAGAAGCATGAAAAGCAGCATTTAGTTCACTAAAAAGCAACAAAGCAATAAAACATAAAATGGATGAAAACGAGCAATATTCTCATCGCGAATTTTACTATCCTAACGAGGAAACAAAAGAAAATGCAAAATTTTCGTAGGGTGAGGAACCAGAAGCAAAGCAAGGCAGTCAAGAAGAGATAGAAGGCATTTCTAATTGGTCAGAACGCTGAAACTACTCTCTAATAAACGACATTAGACTTAAATGTCACGTCGACGTGTTGTGATAGAATGAAGTGATGAAGAAGACTAGAAGCCGTTCATACTTCAAGTCGTTCAACTATTTTCGTATAAGGCATGCAGGGGCGGATCTAGGATATTTTTTGGTTTCAGTCAAAAATTCAACAAAATCTTAGGAAGTGGGGTTCAGATAACAGACTAGCTCTCTACTTTATTTTGTCATTATTGTTTACAATGTTTGAGAGGGAGCCTTAAACAGTAAATACTGTGGGTGCCATCGTTATGGTTCATAAGTATGCAAATCAAATGCACAAGTGTTTTACTCCAGTGTGTATCAGTTCCATGCAAAACCCTCTAGCAAAATAAAAACCAGTGTTGGTCCAATTACCTACTTTAAATAATAAAACAGTAAACAACTGTAAAAGTAAACCAGAAGTATATTAATCTTAAATGCTTATGCAGTATAAACATATTTTCTTCTATAAAAAATTGGCGATCAAAGACAAGGAAGCTCATTTTATTTACAAATATAAAAACCGACGACTTTCGACGTTGGCTCAACGTCATTATCAAGTGACATTAATCTAAGCTAACACGATATCTCAGTAAAAAGCTCTTAAAAGAATCGTATTTCATATACACCACGCAGAACATCTTGCAGGGCAAGGCTTTCAAAAACTAAAAATATGGAACTAAATAGAAGCTCTAAAGTTTAACGTTAAACATAAGAGACCTTACCTGGGGAATAGTCGTCTGAAGAGTTCATTAGTCATTAACAAAAGGCTGATCATGCCTGGTAAGCACAAAGGATGTTTACTAACGAGTGATATGAGTAATGTTCGCACGAGGACGATTATCATATGAAGTTTGGCAAACTCAGTAATACAATCGATAAATTAAAAACGGAATTTTTCAAATTATCTTTCAGCCACACATGGCTTTTCTCTCCACACAATCGATTGAACTAATATCTCAAACCCGAAATATCTATTCAAGAACCTCGATGCACTGCCGATTCCGGTTGAATGCTCCTCTTCAGACGCCACGCCAAAGGTAGCTAAACCTACGCATTAAATCACAGTAGTTGTTTCGTTGTAGAAGACCCCAGTTAGTTCCAAAGGCATACGTTGCGCGTTCGAAAATATTAGAACTGGTTGTCTTGAGCACCTTGATGAATGATAAACCTTTGACCAGTCAACTCAGGCTGACCGACAAGCTACACCGACCAACTATATGTTCCGAAAATCGATGTATTAGCCAATCAGATACCTCATTTCCGAGGCAAATCGGTCAAACCGGCCAAATTGATCAGGCAACCCATTGCACCAATCACAAAGCGAAAACAGAAAACTTCAACCAAGAAGACTGCCTGAATAAGAGGTAAAACGGTCAAAAAACAACAAAGGAGGCCACTTTAGCCTGCAAGTGCGAACCCGCTAATCCGGCGAAACCTCATGCCCAGGTTCTTATCTCTGCTGCCACTGATCGTGATGACTTTCCGATTGAAGTAAATAATGTGCAGTTTCGCTTAATCATACCTTATTTGAAATGTTCTTCTGCTTGTAATATCCACAAAGGTTTTATTTGGAAATATTTATGTTAAAGCGTTTTTAACAAATATTTAAAATCGCTAGGTTTGAGCATGGAATTTTTTGCCCCAACGCTAGAAGACTACACTGAGCTTCAGTTCGTCTTCTCTTCTCTTCTCTAAAGGTGATCCTTGAAAATCCTTTGGGTCAACTTTTTCAGTTGATCAGTGACCAAGAAGTAAAGTTCGTGCCCAGTCGAAATTAGTTTTGTTTAGAAGAGCGCATTAATTATTATTTTATATTAGATATTACATATAATGTATATATATATATAACATAATTAATATATATAATATTATTATATATTTATATATTATTAAATATTGTATATTATTATATATAATATATTATAATATATTATTACATTAGATATTATAATACATTATTATATATCAGAATTAGGTATTGCAAGTAAATTAGTAATGAACATTCATAGAAGACATCAGTGGAAACGTTAGAATAAATATATAAGTAATATAACTCTACCTTACATAAATTAAGATACTTACCGAAACGAAATGACTGCTACATACTCTTGCAAAAGGTAATTTCTTTGTTGTCAAGTCCGCTCTTTCTATACGACAAAGGCATAACGGGTGGCAGTCTTTTCGTAAATTCTGCATGGTTTGGCTAACATTTACCTTCACAACCAGCAGACGATAAATACTGAAATCACTTTATCAATTTAAACAATTCGAGCACCCTTACACAGCATAAAAATTACCCATTATGTAAAATTGAACAAATTTACCAAGCATTCTCGATACACTGTTCTTTAACCAGATATTTGCTTGTCCTAAAGATACCTATGTCGTTACGCATGAGATGTCATATGCAAAGGGTCTATAAACACGATTCTACAGTTTTCTCTAAACGTATACGAGCACGCGTGGATGCTCAGCATAGGTCCAAGCAACAAGAAATAACAACAAGAAATAGCAACAAGAAATTTCGAGTAAACAGAACTATCCGTGACCCATTTCAACTAGTGTTCTTTATTAACATTGACTGGTATTCGTTGTTATTCTTATTCAGAGATCATAAAGAAGTTCCCGTTTAAAGCTTATAGCCTATTGTTTATATATTATAATCTATTATATAATTTTAGTTTCAAGCTTAGTCTTTTATCTATTCTTAAAGAAACTTCAAGAATCTATTAAGACATCAAAGATGTTTGCTGCCTTTCAAATCCAGATGGCCTCACTATCACCGTCGATGCTTCGCTTTCTTAAAATCCTTATTACGTTATGGAGGGCTATCGGAATGGCAAGTGCTACCATGGAGAATTTGGCCTTTAGGGTTGGAACTACTTGAACCACTACGTATTTTAGGCTTCTTGAGAGCTGTTTTCGATGCTTTCTAACGTATTTTGCTGAACATTTCTTGAAACATGGGTTTAGTCCTGGAAATTTGGTGGGTACAGGTCCTCAAATTATCCATAGTAGCCATGTTGCTGGAATGTCGTGTTCATGTTTCTGGGAAGTTACCAAATGATATGAAGAGCAGGTCATCTCTTAATACCTTTTTTTTCGACTCGATATAGTACTTGTTAACTAATGCTCTACCCACTGAATGACAAGCTCAGTAAACCAAATAACCCTTACAAAAATTTATCTTTCAATTTCACATATCAAAATATTTCTCATGCAAATTTTTTCAATTCCATATGCGAAATAAAAATTTCCTTTGTGAAATTAAGTTTCATTTGTGAATATTCTATTTCATGTATGAAATACATGTTTGACATGTTTGAGGAAGTTGATCGTCCAGGTTAGTGTAGTCTTGAGAAAGACTGTTAGTTGAAATGACTGACGTTTCGACAGCCTTAGCGGCGGTCATCTTCAGAGTCAAAAGGGGAGTAAATGTCAGGTTCGCCTGTATTTGTATCTGGCTCGTGCGAGATAAGTGGGCGGTCGTATTAGTCATGGAGGTGTGATATTTGGCGAGAAGCAATGGGTGTGGTTGTGTTATCAGTTTGTCGAAGTGTAAGTCTATTGGCTACTCGCACGTTTGACTTTGTGAATAAGTCGTTTGTAAGGTCCCGGCAATTGTTGTGATCGGTTTAATAAATTTTGTTCTAAGTTCGTATACCAGCTTTCTAGTGTGAGTCGCTGTTTGTAGTTTGTGCTGTACGTAATGCATTTTGCCGAATCCCAGTCAATGTTGTGTTTGGTTTGTCGGTGGTGTTCGCAATGTGGCCGGTTTTGTCTCCCTTTTTTTGCCTTTCATTTGTATTCTGTAAGTTGTACATTTAAGTTTCTGCTAGTCTCACCTATATAAATGGCTTGGCAGTCGGAGCAATAAATTTTGTAAACTCCACCTTGTCTTTCGTGTGGTTGTTCTCGGTCCTTAACGTAAGTCAGTACATGTCGTAAAGTTGTGATCGGTTTGTGCACTACTCGTATGTTGTATGGTCGTAAGATACGCAAGATAATCTCAGACGTACATTTTATGTAGGGTATCGTTGCTGCAGTTGTTGTCGGACTGTTGTTTTCGTCGCGTTCATTGTCTTTGTAAGTGTTAAGTTGATGAAGTCAGAGTTATAGTTGTTTTGGGGGAAAACGCGTTGTAAGTAGTCATTTTCTTGGCGTAGAGCGTCGGGTGAGTCACAAATGAGTTGTGCGCGTCTCGTCAATGTTCTGATGGTGGTAGCTTTGTGTGAGGTTGGATTGTATGATGATTGGCCCAGTAACCTGTCAGTATGCGTTGGTTTCCTGAAGACAGTGGTCGGTAGTTTGTTATTGCCACGACTTACCAAACAGTCTAGGAACGGAATAGCTCCGTCTTCTTCAACCTGTTTGGTAAATTGTATGTGACTGTTCTGTTCGTTAATGTGGTCGTGAAACTCGTCAATCTCGTCTTCGTGTAGTGTAGTAACAAAACCAAAAAGGTAACGTGTGTTTGTAATTTGCAAGAGCTCGTTCCTCTATGGATTGCATTACAATTTCAGCAACCACAACAGAAACGGGTGAGCCCATTGCCGTGCCATGGAACTGTTTGTAGTGTTTATCGTTGTATTGAAAGTAAGTTGATGCGAGGCAAAGTTCTAGTAGTACCACGATGTCTCTTGTAGGTAAAGGAAGTGCGTCAGTAAATTCGTTGATGGCAGTTTTGGTGCATTCTAGAGCCAGTTGAAGCGGAATACTGGTAAACAGTGATTTCACGTCAAAAGACACTAGCTTGTGGTTGTGTGGTATTTGTACTGTTTTGAGATTGTTGATGAAGGTTTCAGTCGATCGTAGTCAATGTTGTGACTTGTTGGTTAGTGGTTGCAGTATGGTTGTTAAGTATTTGGAAAGTTTGTAAGTAGGTGACCCACAGAATGAAACTAAAAGTCGCACGGCTATTTGTGGCTTGTGAAGTTTCGGTAGTCCGTACAGCTTTGGTGATCGCGGTACCGAACACCTGAGTCGATAGTAAGTTTGTTGAGTGATCTTGTTACTTTTTCTCATTGAGAAAATTTTGTTGTTAAGTTTTCGTTGAAGTGATGGTGCAGGGTCTCGTTTAAGTAGTTCGTAGGTTTGTTTGTCGTTAACTAGTTCGTCCATTTTGTTATAGTAATCGCTCTTGTCCATAACAACAGTAACGTGTCCTTTGTCAGCTGGTAGTATGACAATGTTTTCGTCGTGTTTTAGTCGTTTGAGTGCTTGTTTTTCGACTGTCGTCAAGTTAGTATCACGTATAGAGGCCGATTGTACGGTGGAGGCGACCCTACTCCTGATCTCGTCTTTTGTTGTCTCTGCCAAATCTCTTTGAGAAGCTAAGACAGCCTCGACACTCGATACAATCGCCTCAGTCGGTATATGTTTGGGTGTTATAGAGTGTTTTAGTCCGTAGGATAGTAATCGAGTTTCACTTTCGTCTAAAGGGCGCGAGGAAATATTCTTGACATTGTTATCGTCATGCTTTTGTCGTTTACGTGTTCTATTGCGTTGTAATCGTTCAAGTTTCTGTTGGTATTTCGCTCGATATTCTGTTTCGTTTTTGAGAGCTCGTTTGTCAGCAATGATTTGTATAGTAGAAAGTAAGTCGGTACTCACGTTTGTTGGTACTAGTTGTCTCAGCTTGTCCAGTCTTCGTTGCTGTTGGTTTTTGTAGTAGTTGAGTCGTCTGTGGCAGTCGTTAATCCGCGCTCGGATCAGTCGTCTGCTGGTGGAGTTGACGATCTGAATAGCCTCTTGTGTGTTCAACAGGGACTAAATTCTAAGTCCTGCGGGAACGAGACCAAAATCCTTGCAGCGGTGGTTGAACCAGAGTTGTTGGCGAGTACGTCTGACCTTGCTTGCGAAACGGATGTAGTCGTTGGCAAACTGTTCGCTCTGTCGTCCAAATGATCGTAATAAAGTAAATGGTTTGAACCTGGGAGAATAGTGGGAAATTTTGACCACGGTTTATTTCACATTTGAATGATCAACTTCATATGTGAAAACATTCCCTTTTTACACAGTACGTTTTAGTGAATATCCCGTTTTCCAAGAATACACAGTCACTCAAAGTTTGTTTTTGAGCGTTTATTTCGTTATTGTTACTCTGTTACAGTCACAGGTTGTCTCCCACTCACTAGATCCCCGTAGCAACTACACAATGCTCGCGACACTTGTAATTGTACAAAGAGTTCAGTTAAATTTGCTTGGGTCACAGTTACACTTTCCACCTAAATCATTCATCATTCCTAATTACCACGAAGCATATTTTTAATGAAACCACAGCCTCCGACAATGTGATTTGAAAATTTCGTAAGTGAAAACATTCCAACCCCACATGATTTTCACATGTAAAATAACGTGATATTTTAATAAGGGAGACGATGTTTCTAGAATACATAAACTTCGAACATCTTTATTTATTATAAGATTTTAACAAAACTTACACACTTTATTTGTATTTCAGCCCACTCGCCTAAAACTATAGTTCTACTGAGGTAAATACGAGAAATTGATTTCTAGTGTATTTCTTCGAACCACTTCTAAATTCGATATTGGTGTTTACACCCATGTGCTTTATGGTTAATCCAGGAAAATCATGTCGGTGAAAAGTTAATGGCCAAGATATACTAATTAAATGTCAACATGACCATAGTCATTTAAGGCTCCTCCAGACGTACCAAAAATGCCACTATCCTCGCCACTAGAGCCACCTTCAGGAACTTCTGAGCAATCCATTTCACCGCTCTCAAAAACGCTTGTGGACGAAATCGCCATATGAGTTGATGAACGATCTTCAAGCTCGATACTCAGAAAATGATATCTGAGCCCCAGACGGGGATCGAACCCGCAACCTTCTGATAACCGGTTAGACGCTCTAACCATTGAGCTACCGAGACTCAGATGGCGAGCTAAGTTGCGAATTCGATATATATATATGTGCGACCTAAGCGGAAGCCACTATATATTGATAATGATTGAAGTAGTATGATGTTTGAGAAACATGAGAGCTTGGATATATTGAGGTAGATGAACGATCTTCAAGCTCGATACTCAGAAAATGATATCTGAGCCCCAGACGGGGATCGAACCCGCAAACTTCTTGCGGTATCGAGCTTGAAGATCGTTCATCTACCTTAATATATCCAAGCTCTCACGTTTCTCAAACATCAAACTACTTCAATCATTATCAATATATAGTGGCTTCCGCTTAGGTCGCACATATATATATCGAATTCGCAACTTAGCTCGCCATCTGAGTCTCGGTAGCTCAATGGTTAGAGCGTCTAACCGGTTATCAGAAGGTTACGGGTTCGATCCCCGTCTGGGGCTCAGATATCATTTTCTGAGTATCGAGCTTGAAGATCGTTCATCTTCCTCAATATATCCAAGCTCTCATGTTTCTCAAACATCATACTGAAGTCTCCATATGTATCTCGGAAAACTTAGTACAGGTATCTGTTGTTATGTTAACATAAGGTCTCTGTGAAGAAAACGAATAAGTTATGGTTATTACTATTCAATGTCATTCCATTTCCATTAGACTTTGAAACCCTGTTTCTATTTTAATGTATCATAAAGGGAAACTTTTTACATACACTGGCAGTCAAAAAGAATCGATCATGTTAAGATTTATGTTACTTTCTGCTTACATAGGCAGACAAGAAGCACATCGTATACCAACAGCCTTCAGGGTTATACAAAACAACGGTAACTCCGAAAATCGATAACATACTTACTTTATTCGACGTTTCGACTAGGCTTTAGTCATCATCAGGAATGCTGCTAGGTTACAGGTGGTTGTATATATATACGTATATATGTAATTATATCGTTTACTTCAAAAAGTCACTACAGCCTGTTTCATCTTGAGAAAGAATCTTTAGGTGACTGACGAATTTCTAAAGCAGGAAGGTTTTTATGCATAGGCCGAAACGTGGGCGTGTGGGTGTGAAACAATGAGGGATTTTGTTTTTGTTTTAGGTTGTTTACGCGGAATTTGACCTTGTGTGGGCAGGCCGAAACTATTTCTGATCTTTTGATCAGCAAATTATTTTTATCTTTTTCGTTCAAAATGGAAAATTTTTCCTCTAAACATAAATTACATCGTTTTGATCCTCCTAAATACGAAATAGCGTGTTTTAAAATAGACCATTTTATGGTGAAGTCTTGTTTGTTGTTTTTCAAAGCCCAAATGTGTTTAGAAAGCTCCGTTTCATTAGAATATTTTTTGTGTGGAAAAGACTTCATGTGGTTACGATATCGCTCATTGAATGTCTTAGATGTCATGCCTATGTAGTGTTTTGTGGTGTTCGTGTTGCATGTTGTGACTGATGCTTTGTATATCATGTCCTTGGTCAAGCATTGTTTCTGAAGTGGGCATGTGTCCTTGTTCCTACAATTGCAGTTTTCAGTGGCCTTATTCTGTGGTTTGCTTTTCCTAATTATGCATGAGTTGTGTAGTGTGATAAAAGATTTGATATTGTTCATGCAGCTATAACTAACCTTAACTGTGTTCCTGTCGAAAATCTTATGCAGTTTATGGTGCAGAGGAAAGTGTTTATCAATGAGGCTTTTTCGCTATTTCGCTATTTCGTATTTAGGAGGAGCGAAACGATGTAATTTATAGTTAGAGGGGAAAGGTTTTATTTTGAACGAATAAGATAAAAATAATTTGCTGAACAAAAGATCAGAAATGGTTTTGGCCTGCCCACACAAGGTCAAATATAAACGTAAACAACCTAAAACAAAATCCCCCTATTGTTTCACGCTCACACGCCCACGTTTCGACCAACGGATAGAATCCGCCCACACGCCCACGTTTCGGCCTACGCATAAAACCCTTCCTGCTTTCGAAATTCGTCAGTCACCTGAAGATTCTTTCTCAAGATGAAATAGGCTGTAGTGACTTTTTAAGGAAAGCGATATAATTCTATTTGCTCTATCTGTGAGATATTGAGTCCTCTTTGTATTTCGTAAACCAAAACGTTCACGTACGTATATATGTATGTATATATGTGTGTGTGTGTATATACATATATACCAAAATAAATGAAAACTAGGGATGGCTTTGGCAATAAGGGAGCTCAATACTTCAAAAAGTAGAGCAGTATCAGGTACAGCAGTGTCGGAGTAGCGACACAAGACATTTTAAGTTTATGTTATTTTATATATATATATATATATATATATATATATATATATGTTGTAGGGCAATTTTAATCGTGATTGAATCATTTTTGAACTGTACACCGAGTCCACAGAGATTAAAGGCGAGTTTTTATCCAATTTAAGTGCACGAGATATTCTCGCGACAACTTAATGCTATCCATGAGGTGCGAGTTGAAGGTGCGAGTTCAAATATCGCTCGAGTCAACATTTTTCAGTAGACTTCAGCAGTGTAGGTTAATCGAGAAGTTATCATTTCGTAATACCCTGAAGATGATTCTGAAATGGAAAACGGTACCTTCCGCATCATTTTAAAATGCCAGCAAGCTTTTACAATTTTTTGTCACATGGAAAAAAATATCCCTGGGTTGGATGGCGTGTCAATGCATGGTTGTTGATATCGGTTTGTTGTCTGGGCCCAACATTGCAAAGTGATTTCTCACCCGTCATTCAAATACTCAAGGGTAAAAAAATTGAATCACGAAAGAGTCATCTTCAAGTTCGTTGTTTAAACTTTACCAACCAAGGTGTCTCCTCTTGACATGTAAAATTGCGTGGTGTTAATCAGGGTAAAATAATAGATAACGGTTGCTGCCGAGATAGATTTAATTCAGGTTATAAAGGTTCGAGAAATCATTTAATATTGACTTTACCTTGTAATCCGCGAGGATCTTCTGCAATGACTGGTTAATTTCTCGAGAGGTTGGTCGCTTTTCTGGTACACTATCCCAACAACTTTCCATTAAGGAAAATCTGTAAAGATGACATTATGAAACTGAGTATAAGATCTCACTAGTTACCTAGATGATGTGATGTATGTTTAAAAAAGGAACAGATTTTTTTCTACTTGTGGCGCCGTTGTAATACATCATGCAAAATAAGCAGCTAAACTGTGTCCAGAACTTACGTTCATTTGAAAGAAAAATAAAAAATAAAGCAAGATATCTCCCTTTATCCTCACTATGTAGTTAACACTACTACCCATGTCACTATCGAGGTAGTTTCTATTAGAGACTGATTGCGTACGAAGCCATGCCAAACGAAGACCACTCAACCAGTTGCGCAGCCAGCATGGCGAGGAAGCACGAGCATGAGCATGGATGAACGTGATGAGCTTGGTGTCTTTATTAGGGAAAGTCTAATTTCTTAAACAATATGTTTTATTCCTCATTATATTTCAAAGAGACGTAAGTAATGTCATTCTTTGACAAGCCATGATAAGTTAGTAGCAAATTTCATGGATTGCAGAGAAATCAAAATATTTTAAACAACACTACATATCTGTTTGTATCTCTCCATTTGAAAATGGTTGGCGGCCGACTGCTGATTATTAGATTTTTTGTATTTGGCAAATTTGTTTTGGTGGGCGACATTTTTTTAGTGGAGGGGAGCCACCCTTGCTACGCGAATGGAAACAATCAATGCAAACTGCGTAATTTCCACAAGTAAATTTTGTCGTCTGAAGTGTCATTTTAATAATTTTTCTTGAATTTTGTTCGGTTGAGCTCGAAGACGACTTCTTGATTTTAGCAGGCACTTCACGCGAAAACAAATTGCTAATAAAATGAGTGGTAAACTTTACAGTTTTCTACAGTATAAACCTTTTTATTGGGATACGGCAACTCATTTTATTGGTGCTTTTAATACACAGGAATCTTTGTCAATGATGATGGTCAATAACGTGATAAATATGAAAGAAGTAATTATTGTAGTTTAAATTTTCAAAGTCCGAAGCCGAGCAGTTTGGACTGAAAATTAAGTGAAAAATAATTGTCATCATCGCTTAAACGACCTTATTTCCTTTTTTACCCCCCCAAGCTAAAACCGGTTGCTGAACACTGAGTCACATATTCTTGAGACCGAAATGAAGAACTGTAAACTTTGAATTGGGACGGTTTTGAAATTGCAATATTTCCCGCCATATAATATATAAGTTTCGGCATTAGGCGTTAGTATGGCTGATAAAAAAAGAAAAGAATAAAAAGCCAAAACGGATTTTATGGATAAAGATAAAGCATTGTGACTTCGTGATCATTCTGCAATTTGTTTTAAAGAGCTTTAACTTAAAGAATATGATCGCAAGTCAGCAAAACACTCGAGCCCTTTCTTCGACACACAAATGTTTGTTTTGTGTCTTTCTTAGAATCAAAATTAATGGTTTCTATAGTCTTCGATCCGGTCGTTATCATTGTCGCTGTTGTGGTCGCTGCCATCTTTGTAGTCTTTATCTTTGCCGTTGTGGTTGTTCTTGTGATTGTCCTTCTCTCGTACTTAATTGTTTTTCTCTGCAGGTCTTCGTCCATAACTTAATCCTGCCTCTTCCACAAGCTCCCGCAATGTGTCTTGGGAAGCTGGCCAACACTTTCGCAAGGTCCTACCTGAGAAAGTTTCACGAGTAGCTTGACTGAGGGGGATTTGAATTTACATTCTTGTGTTTGCATGCCGTTGCTCGACCAACGATCGAGTAAACTGGGGACAGTGTGTCCGTAAAATCTAATTTTGGTGCACTAGACATTCTTGCGGCAACTTTGGACAATGTTGGCAATCAGATTCATCGTCGAGATATCATGAGAACAGTTCTTAGGATATCAATTTCTCTTCATGATACGCTGAAGATAATTCTGAAATGGAATTGAAACACTGCACATCCTTGCAGATAACGGTTAAATGATCGTGCATGAGAATCTTGGGAGTACTTAAATTGGATTATATCAGGAAACTGTTCGCAGATGACTAGATATCTAAACTAATTGAATAGCGACCCCGAAACCCGAAAATACGAGTTCCAATCCCACTGAAGTCTATTTTTTCTTGTCTACTTAGGCAGGATAGGTAATCATAAAATTTTCTCTTAATGTCACCATGAGGATGATTCTGAAATAGTCCGGCCGATGTTGTGAAAAAAGGATACAGATCACATTATGTGCGATCGCATAAACAATTTTCCATTAACAAAATTGGCCAATCTTCTGGAAACTCATGCTCGAGAGACTAAAATCGTTTCGATTCGTAAGTCGACATGTCTCTTTCATTAATGATGCATGAAAGGTACCAAGCAAAATGTTGACCACATATGCCATAGTCAGGTTCTCACAAGACTGTGGTCTTTCCATGACTCACCGCGAGGGCCTACGGAGGAGACAGAACCTCGTCGTCGTTATTTTCTAAATTGTAGTGATCATCGGCACCAACCATTTCGTCGAAGTGGTTATCTTTGTTGTTCTTACGATTTTCGTTGTAGCTGCAGTTGCCGTTCCATGTGTCAAATTTGTTGCCGTTGTCGTTGCTTTTGCTTTTGAATCTGTTGCTTTTCAGATTGTTTTTGACGTTGTTGTCTTTTTAACAATGCTTGTTATTACTCACGAGACGTACAAAAAGCACTGAAGCTTAAACCAATCCGCAATGGAGATTAGAGAACTTAAGCAACAGGCGTTCTGGATTCACAAATAGCTTTTCTTTCAATAGAACTTTTCTTGCAAAACAAAGAAAATGAATGTATTCAAATCACGAGGCCGTCGTCGATTATGTAAAACTCCATTTTCTTTCTGCACAGGCGTCATTGATAGTGTTTCCACGTTCTAAGTAAGAGGTTTACTACAGCATCAATTCTTGTCAGTTAAATTGACCGCTGACTCACTGATTAGCATACTATTATCTCTTCCGGGATTTTTAGGTTATTCATCATCTTTGCTTGCATAAAAAATTCTATTCAACAAACACAAGATTCAAATATCGAAAAACACCTAGTCATCAAATCTTTCGGTTGACGTCTGTGACTCAAGAACGTTGGTTGCTTAAAGTCTCTATTACGAAATTTGGAATGGCTGGTTCCCCTTATTCATCAGCTGAATACATCTACTGGAAGATTTTCAAAATATGCTTTGTTACGCTATTGTAAGAAAGTGTCTTTCCATTCTGTTTGGGTATTAAATATTTGCATGGGAAAGAAAACGGCTTGAGATGTTCTGGAAATTTTATTCTGGTGACGTAAAATGGGTAACTGGCCATTTGCTATAACTTACATTTCGACACTACAGTGATCAGGCCTCTTCATTCTACGACCAGCTTTTAGATAAGGCAACATGTCATAAGGTGATATTTCTTTATAAGGTTCTTCTCCTAAATAAAAGAAGCCAAATGTAAAAATGCTGTAAGTGGCCATTTAATGGCGAAAGTCTTCCTGGACGTATTCTTAAAATTTACCTGTTTTCTTGGAAGGGCAGATGATCAAGTCACTTTTTTAAAAGTATATAATTTCTTTGTCATGTTCTTCAAAAACTCCGAAATTCATTTCATAGGATTCCCCGAGTTAACTGTAGCGTGGTGGTATATAACTTCTATTAGCATATATATCGCCGGTGAATAGTGTTTTTGGCGCAATCTGATTGGTTCTTCTATTTTGGAATATCTTGCACTATTCACCTCCGGGCAAAACAAGGTAGCTTCCAGTATTGTTTACGTTATGTAAGACGAACTTTTTTTAATAAACGAAGTCTTCTTGCCAAACAATAGCAAAAAAGCAACGAAATTTGGCAATGAAGTATTCAAAGATACTTATTTCTTTTACTCTTTAGCGATAAATGCTCTCAAGATTTGTTCAAAATATTTTGTTTACGAATAACGAGGGGGCGACAAGCCAACTGGTAAAGTTGTTTTAAAAATTTAACAAAAAAATATTTGAAAACAATCATACGAGGTATATACTAAAACAATTATTCGATGCGAGGTAAATATCCTCCAATATTCACTTTCACTTTGGTGAATAGTTGTTCTTTATTTTATTCGGGGTAACGTCAGACGATTTTACTCGAAGAAGGTAGAGATTGTGCAGCGAAAAAGCTAATGCGAAATGGCGAAAAAAAGAAAAGTGAAGTGAAAGCCAAGGATGCAAGTAATTGAAAATACCGTCAAGATAGTTTATATGGTCGGACTAGAATGCATAAGAAATAGAAAGTCGAGAGGAACTACAATATGGGCACCTTGAAAGCTTCGAAATAGAATTCCAAGTCTTATCTAAAGATAAAATAGCGCTCAACCACAAAGCTGGCATGTTTCCGAACAACAAAAAAATTGCGTGATTATAGCCGAAAGCGGCAATAACGATGTACTTGTTTATATCAGAGCAAGGGCGGAGACAGTCCCCAAAAAGTGGGGGGGGGGGGGGTGAGGCTAATGGCTATAGGACGTAACTTAGCATGGAAGTCAAATAACTTGCTTATAATATTGTTCCAACAAGATATTGCTCCAACTTTTTGTGTGGTAGGGACAATAAACTCAACAACATCTGCTGTCTTTTCGCCATTGAGCTTTTGTTTACGATGAAAACCACGCAAAACGCGTGATTTCTGATGGGTGGTAGATACTAGCACGAACATTTTGGGACATGTCCACGATCGCCTCTCCACAGTTTTATTTTTATTGATCAATTATTACACTTTAGTCAACGACTTTTTTCCACTTGATGTTACACCACATTTCTTCCAGATGTAAAGGTTCATAAAATATGAAAGTACAAATTTTTGGGTTTTTTGCAGAAATGGGGGTCTCTGTCCCCCAACTTTAAATTGGGGGGTTCAAGCCCCCCTTGCCCCCTATATCTCCGCCCCTGCAGAGATAATAAGATACAAATACAGGTGTAAATTGTCCCTGAGCGATTTTTCTCTCGACTAAAACAAACCGAGGCTATTTCAAGTCACCAGAAAATTGTATATTTTATGCAAACTTTGTGGCCATATTTTAGTCGGGGTTCATTTCAGTCGTCGCATATTTCAGGAGCAGCCTGTTTTAGTCGGGGCATATTTTAGGCTGCGTTTGCTAAGGTAGTAGCTTAGTTTAGACACAACTTATTTTATTCGTGGCTTATTTTGGTCGCGGCGTATTTTAGTTGTGATTTCGTTTAGCCAAGGGGTACTTCAGTCGAGACATAGTTCATCTAATCTTAAACGGCCTTAATGTCTATTATTATTATCTGGTTGAGCTCTTTTCTAGGTTCGTACACAAAATTACGTCTGACTGGCTGCTGAACGGCTCGATATCTTATGATATTGGACCAGTTAAATCTATTAATTACACCGGATAGGTAAGTTTGGCGGAAAAATCTTCGAGCTTATTTTAATGTTAAAAATGGCAAAGAAAACCAACCAAGAAACTATATGATAAATTCCCTTATTTACTTCGTTTGCTCGGTCCGAACTGGAAAGTGTTTGTGTTAGGAGATTACTATAAAAGGGAATTTATAGATTACTTATTAAGTGAAGACTTGTAATTTGATTGACATTTTTGTTGCGAACTTGATTCTTCTCGATGTTGTAGTTCTACCGACAAGGAGTGGCTCTCGTTAGATAAAAGGATACTATCAAACAATGTAAATATTCGTGTATATATTAAAGAAATGGTCAAACGAAACGTGCTATAGTTAACAGGTTATGGGCCCAGGAGACGTAAATATGGATAATCAGATGATGAAGTGGTTATGCGTTTCTGGTCAAGTGGAAGACTATCCAGCATGGAGTACAAAGTTTACCGCGCTCATGCAGACGAAGGGATTGTACAAGGCACTTTTGGGGAAAGAAGTTATCCCTGATCCAATCGCCCCGTTAGACGAAACAGCCACAGCCGCTCAGAGAACCGAATGGGAGGCCAAAGTAAAGCAACGCGATAAACAAGTACAAGATATTAGCGAGCGGAGTAACACAGTTTGGTGTCACCTAGCATTAGCCTTGGATAAGACGAGTCTTATGTATATTCGACATGATTGTTTATCACCAGATGGAACAGGCGACGGAGCTAAAGCATGGCGCTTGTTACAGCAGCGTTTTTGCAGTGTAGAAAGACCAACCGTGGTGAGTCTCGTCCGACAGTTATCGAGATTACAGCTCGGCGAGGGTGAGAAATTATCCGAATACTTTATCCGATCACAAGAACTAATGACACGACTAACTGAAGCTGGAGAACAGATATCCGAGACATTATTTAACGCACTGGTCATCAATGGACTTCCGGAGTCATTCGAACATTTTGTTGTACAGGAAAGCTTCAATCCTGCAACTACGTTCACGGAGTTGAGAACCCGATTGCAGAACTACGAAGAAAGTCGAACTCAAAGAAAGCAAACAGAGGAAGACCACTCAGTTGCGATGCGCTCTTCAAATCAGCAAACCACAAGAGAAAGCTCAGGCTCGCACAAGGGAAATTGTTTTGTTTGTGGCTTAACAGGACATTTCGCCAGGCAATGCGCCAAGAAGAGCACTGCACACTGTTCAAAGTGTAAGAAGAAAGGCCATCTAGCAAAAGCATGCAGAAGATCCGGAAATGAAAGACCACGAAACAAAGAAGATAAAAATTCAACAACAACGATGTATTCAAGCTGTTTGACAGGGAGATCACAAACAGAGAAAGAGAATCCTAAAGTAGAAGATTATCTAATTGTCGACACAGGATGTACAGATCACATCGTCAACCGGAAAGAAGTATTTGAGAATCTCAAGTCCTGCACTAACAAGAAAAACGTAAGAGACCCAAAAGGAAACCTTTCAGCCATACAAGGGATCGGCGATGTCCAAATCACACTGAAGCTTAACACAGAAAAGGAGAAAAAGATTGTTCTGAAAAACGTTCTTTTTGTGCCAAGTTATGAAGTCAACCTCCTTTCAGTTAATACAGCTGTCAATCACAGACACAAGTTCATCTTTACAGAGTCAGAGACAAAGCTAGTTCTCAGAGACAAAAAAGAAATCAATCTTAAGAAAGACAAGAATTTATTTCACCTACCTGTCACTTTCCAGAAGCTGGATCGAACCAATTGCAACATGAGCGAAGGATTACCCAAAGAAGATATGGACCTGTGGCATAAACGCTTAGGACATCTAAATAAAGACGATGTAAAACGTACCGTCATTTGCCAAGGAGACCTGAAGAACATCTGCGAAGTCTGCGCTCTTGGAAAACAAACTAGCAAACCAGTCCCGAAGGAAGTAGAAGTCAAATCCCAAAATCCACTTGAACGCGTCTATTCAGATATACTCGGACCAATTGAAGTCCCTAGCATCAATGGATTCAGATATGTTTTAACCTTTATAGATGAGTATAGCAAGCATGCAGTCATAAAGTTTATGAAGCAGAAGTCAGAAACCCTCAAGAAGTTCAAAGAGTATGTAGCCGAAACTGGGACTCCTAGAACGTTAGGACAGACAATGGAACGGAGTTCACGTCGAAACAATTCAGAGATTACTGCCGAGAGTCGAAAGTGAAACAAGAATTCACAGTTCCTGAGACACCACAGCAGAATGGAGTCGCAGAACGCTTCAACAGAACCTTAATGGAGATGGGTCGATGTTTACTCATCCAAGCAAAGCTACCAAGAAAATATTGGGTGAGAGCCTTAGCAACTGCAGTGCATATCAGGAATCAATGTGTCAGTTCAAACAACAAAAACGGGGAAAGCCCTTTTGAACTATTCACCAAGAGAAACCCGAAAATGAAGCATCTTAAAGTATTTGGCTGTACAGCATACACCATGCGAAGAAAAGCTAATTTGAAGAAACTTGACCCGAGAGCCGTCAAGACAAAATTTCTGGGATATGATGACAAAAGCACCGCGTATATTTTACAAGAGTTCCAATCTAAGAAAGTCGTTAAAGCACGCAACGTAATATTCGACGAAAGAGAAATTGAGCCCTTGGATATCAAGCAAGTACCAAATGAAGAAAATGCCAATTTCCAAAGTCCAAATTTAAATTTAGAAAATTTCCTCCTCCAAAGGGACAACATACATAAACCAACCAAAGATCAAGTGGAGGAAAATAAAGAAAACCAAACGAATGCAGATGAAGAAGCCCAAGAAGAGGAAGTCGTGGGTAACGAGGCCGAAAACCCACTACCGAGAACTGCAAGAAGTAGACACCCACCCGAGAGATATGGTTATTCCTACAATTTTAACACAGTTCAAGAAAGAGATGTAGACGAGGCCAAGACATATCAAGAAGCCATCAACTCAGTAGAAGCCGAAAGTTGGGATCAAGCAATGCAAACAGAGTATGATTCACTTGTCAAAAACAATACATGGACGCTTGTAGATAAACCAAAGAATAAAAAGGTCTTACCTGGCAAGTGGGTCTACAAAGTTAAGTACGGACCAAATGGTCAAGTTGACAAATTCAAAGCTAGATACGTAGCGAAGGGATTCGCACAAGTCGAAGGCCTAGATTTCTTCGAGACCTATGCCCCAACGTGCAAACCAGAAACCTTTAGAATTTTATTGGCAAATGCAGCACAGAAGGATCTGCACCTCGGTCAACTGGACGTCAAGTCAGCCTACCTCCATTCGCCAATTGAAGAAGAAATTTTTCTGGAGCAGCCCAAAGGTTTTACCAAGGAAGGAGGAAGCGGAAAAACACTAGTTTGCCGACTGAATAAGTCAATATATGGTCTAAAACAAGCAGCAAAGAATTGGTACCAAGCCTTAACAAGTTTTCTTCTAAGTAAAGGATTTCAACGCAGTCGCAACGACTACTGTCTGTTTATCAGAAAAGAACCAGAAGACAAGTTCACATATGTACTAGTGTGGGTCGATGACGTTATAGTCGCTGGAGAGAACAGTGAAGCTGTTGATACACTCAAGTCAGTATTCAAGGAAAGATTCAAGATGGACGATCGAGGCGAATTGTATTGGTTCTTAGGAATGCGAGTTCGGAGATCGCAAGACAAGATCACAATCGATCAAGAGAAATACATCCAAAGTGTACTGAACAAGTTCAATATGAGAGACTGCAAACCTCTAGCCACACCTGCAGAAGTTAACCTGAAACTTGTAAAGAGCACAGAAAAATCTCAGCTCATAGATCCAAAGCTATATAGAAGTTTGGTTGGATCTCTACTTTACATAAGCAAACAGACACGCCCCGATATTCTCAACACGGTCAATCAACTATCACGGTTCCTCGAGAAGCCCGATATTTCTCACTGGAAGGCAGGAAAACGCCTACTGAGGTACCTGAAAGGAACGATTCATTTGCAACTAATTTACTCAAAGAGCTCCTCAACAGAATTATTGGGAGATTCTGATGCAGATTGGAGTGGAGACATCAACGACATAAGATCAACCACAGGCTACTATTTCAAGTTCCAAGGAAATGGGGGAGCGATTAGTTGGGAAGTTAAAAAGCAACCAACAGTTGCACTCTCATCAACAGAAGCAGAATATCAAAGTATGGCAGCAGCAGTGCAAGAAGCGATATACCTCCGAGCACTCATGCAAGATTTTGGTTGTCCGACCAAATTACCAACCGAAATTGGAGAAGATAACCAGTCATGTATAAAGATGTGTCACAACCCAGTAATGCACAAACGTTCCAAACACATTGATACGAAGTTACATTTCATTCGAGAAAGAGTAGAGAACGGAGAAGTGAAAATTCATTATGTTCCTACAGAAGAGATGACAGCAGACATCCTTACAAAGTCCCTACCACGACCTAAGGTGGAGAAACACCGACTTGTTCTACTAGGAACTGATTCAGACTCAACTTAATAGTCACATAGTAGAGTCTGAGTGGGGGTGTTAGGAGATTACTATAAAAGGGAATTTATAGATTACTTATTAAGTGAAGACTTGTAATTTGATTGACATTTTTGTTGCGAACTTGATTCTTCTCGATGTTGTTGTTCTACCGACAAGGAGTGGCTCTCGTTAGATAAAAGGATACTATCAAACAATGTAAATATTCGTGTATATATTAAAGAAATGGTCAAACGAAACGTGCTATAGTTAACAGTTTGCATTCCGTTTTTGCGCAAAAACGTCTCTCGTTCGTTGCAGGGTCTGTAAGGCGACTTTGGGCAAATACTTTGCCGTACAGACCTTGCACTCGGTTAACCCTTTCCCGTTTGAGAGGTCTCCCCTTGACGACTGAAACTGACTGGCGTTAGCTAGAGTAAAATACTAAAGCCGGGTGTGGACCCGAAAGGGTTAATAAGATTTAATACAACGGTCTCGTACCTAAACAGTATCCAGTTTTACTACCGAGGGAAAAAATTTCAAATTTGCATTCAATTCATTTTGAAATCCAGAAACAAAGACACTTACGATAAATAAAAGCCAAAAAATTATCTGAGTTTTTCTAAATTCAGTGAATGAATAAATATATCATATACAGAACAACTTCTTACCTAGAGTACAAATTTCCCATAGTAATACTCCATATGACCATCTACATTTATTAAAGAACAAATTGAAGTTAGACATATTTGAAATAAGTAAAATCTGGGTTTTATTGCAAAATCGATGTCGAAGAATAAGAACTACCAATCTTCTTGTTTTGAACGACCAATGCTTTATGATATAGATTCAAAAGAAACTAGCTTAAGAGAAATGTTTAAATTCAGCAAGGTCGGACTGGCCATTGTGCCATTTTTCATAATACAATGGCTGGCCATTGTTTCATGGTACAATGGTACACTGACCAGTCCGAGCGTAAGATGTTGCAGCCTCACTTTTAAAAATCAATAATGTTTGCAGTATTTTTACATTTGCCTGTCTCTACTTCATTTTGTAAGAGTTATTTAAAAAGAAAACCAAAGTGGGAAGGAATAAAAGATTTAGAGGAAAAGTCTTTCCCAGCAGGATCAATCCAGCTTCTGTACTTTTACTTTGGCTAACGGTAGACGATTTTAATCGTCAAAAGAAGACATCCTGCCTAGAGAGAGTTATAAGGTATGTTTAACTAACTCTTTCCTGGCAGGATTAGTCTTGTTGTTCCACTCTGGTGAAGGTGGGATAGTTTTACTTTTCCAAATGCCTGACGATTTTATTCGTTAAGGGAAACATCCCGCCGGGAAATTAAGGGATAAGAAAAATAGATTTTGAACTGACGATGTTGCCATGTTGATACTGTTTGTGGTCTTGTAGTGTATATTATCATGGAATGCATTCAAAGAGGGGTCTGGAGCGATACCGTCAAATCATTCTGACTGAAACATCCAATTTTTATCTAGCATTCCCGAAGGCGGATTAAGAATGTCATCGGCCCGGAGCCAAATTCTGCGGTGTCCCTCGATTGTAATTTATTTTAACTTTTTAGTTACGTGTACGATCACTCATATACTTTGATATTTACGTGTGATGTCAAATATCTTTTTAACCACCCAAAAGCCGCGGACAGCCCATCAGCAACTCATAAGGACCATGATGCGTTACACTTTTCCATTATAAAGCTGGTCATCGTAATCCACATTACTTATGGTGAGCTGCTGACTAAATATCAGATGAAACATCGAACGTACAATATCTTAATTTTTAATGTTAATGTAATAAAATATGAAGTCCCTAAATGTGGGGGGAATCTATAATGTGGAGCGACCGGAGTGCAGGTCCCGCTAGTCCCGTCCTTAATCTGTCGATGACATTCCGAACCGACTAAACATTGTAAAAAAGAAATGAGAGATTAAAACATTAATCTTTGACTCTTCACACTGTAAACAACTAATCTTTGACTCTTCTAATGTTCATTTAACAAACATAAATTTAATTCTCGAGTCATGAACCATTTCACAGTTTCAATTAATTCTTTGCGTTGTGACATGTTGGTCTTTATCTAGACTATAAACTTACATGTCAGAAGCTGTCGTAAATATTCCCTCTTCCAGGGATTCTAAGGCCATCCATTTAGGAGGTAACATTTTCTAAAGAAGTAAAACAGAGCAGTTTTTAAACAACGAAAGTTTGGCCACCGCTTTTTACAGCCTTTCATCTTATGTCAAATCTTCAAACGTTTTTCTTTCTTATTATAAAATAAATTCTAGACGATTTCCGATAACCAACACTTCAAATGCCTTAAACATATGTCAAAACTAAGTATTATGGAGCTCAAGTGAGCTCACCTCATCTCTTTCCCAGGTGATAAGGCTAGTATTATTTTCCCCGCGCTTAAGGCAGATGATTTTACTCGTCAAAGGGAGAGTTCCAATAGTAAAAGGGTTAAAATTTATTCAAAGATTATATATTCATATATACAAAATAACACGGGTCCCACGCCCGTCCTGATTTGATGTGTGATATTCTCTATCAGAATTTTGAGACACGCTGATGTCATTTTCATTTTGTTTTGGAGTACAGAGACATGGACAACATCACAAAAAGTCGAAAAAAACCAAGGTTACTTTGAAAAACCATTAAATAATAGCTTTCGTGTCTCTGCACGTTGATAGCAAAATTCATAACGCTATTTCAACCGGAGAAATACCTTAAATAATAATAAGTAATAACTCCTCGGTAATAACTCGTGTTTCCACTGTCCCTTTTTCCGATTGAAATGATGTCAATAATGTTTCCATGATAGCACAGAGATACTCCAGTAATTTTCTACTTGTTTAATAGAAATAGAAAATAAAGCGCTAATAAGTTAGTCTGAGAATTTTGTTCGTAGGACAGATGAGAGCATTTCAGGATCATCCTAATGCAGGTTAAATGAATTTTACTACTTCAACCCTCTGTCCCTAAATATAGTAGAGTGTAGCGATAAACTCATATATTTGCAAGAATCTGAGATATGTATTTAAGTTTACTGATAAGCACGCGCAGTTTTGAACATTATAGCTTCACTCGAGTAATTCCGATGCCGGTCGACATGCCCCGCTGTGCTCTAGTTCGTTATGCCTGAAGTGGAAAACGGGCTCAACGTAAAAAGGCTACATCTTTCCCTGTTCCTTTTCATCTACCTTAGCAAAATGATCTCGAACATAATCTCCTAAGACCTTACCTCAACACATTTATATCCAGGTGGTCAAGTCGACAACTTTATCATTATAATGACTTCATCAACTTGTCCACTTGAAATTTGCCTTGATTTTTGTATACCTTTGTCCTTGCAGTTTTGTAATGAATTTATACAATACAGTTTCATTAGCTTGGAGTTCAAGTATTCATGCTCATGTTCTATAGCTCTTTTCTCAGAAACGTTTTCTGTGTTCTGGAAATTTTAATCATGAAATTTTCTCTTTAAGATTCCCCGAAAATCATTCTGACATAGAATTGAAGTATTGTAAATCCTCGTGGATAAATTAGCGTTCCCAGTTAACTCCATAGCTGAATTGGTAGAGCAATGGACCGTTTACCCAAGGACAAGAGTCCCAATCCAGTCTCGTTGACGTTTGCAATTGTGAATAATC
This sequence comes from Heliopora coerulea, assembly GCA_030142905.1. Taxonomy (NCBI): domain Eukaryota; kingdom Metazoa; phylum Cnidaria; class Anthozoa; order Scleralcyonacea; family Helioporidae; genus Heliopora; species Heliopora coerulea. The sequence continues at coordinate 249,703 of JASJOG010000327.1, forward strand.
ATGAAGTTTTCACCTCTTGTTACACTGAGGATAAATTTAAAATCGAAGCGAAGCGCCACACATCCTTACTGACAAACTTTTAGTTGTCTCGATGGCCTCTTGTGTCCCCAAAATTGGATTCTATAAAAGTACTATTCCGAGTTGCAACCATAGCTTAATCTGCCAAGCAGCGGTCATATGAGTTTGAATCTCGCTAAAGATAGGACAACTTTTTGAGTTGACCTTCATAATGTGTTGGGATACCATAAAATTTCTCCACTACCGTCATGAAAGCCTTGTTACAATGGTGACATGCTCGTGAGCATAACAACATATACAAGCCCATGGTAGATGAACGATCTTCAAACTCGGTACTCAGAAAATGATCAAACTGCTTCAGATACACAAGCCCAGTTGGCATTTCACGGTCAACTGGACTCTTTGTACTTCCCCAATACAAAAAGACTAATCAACCATTAAGCATCTACTGCGCTTTCGTAAATCGTTATACTTATGCTTATGTCACATGTGTAAACCAGGCTTAGGTGGTAAAACAGATTTCAAACTGGTAATGCTGATATTCATGGATTTTAAAGATTTTACATTGATGTGTTTTGAAAGTTTGTAACAGAAAAGTTATAAATTTTTCTCTTTCACTAACTGTCGTTTGCATCCAGTTTAAATTTAACGATTCCTGAAACAACCAATTATTTTCATATTAACAGTTGATGATGACTCTTACATTTTTATTCATAATATAGTATGGATAGTTGTCAATTCTCCTGGCCAGTCCAAAGTCTCCGATTTTTGGAGTAAGCTTTTCGTCCAGCAAAATATTTCGACTTGCTATATCTCGGTGAACAACCTAAAATACCCGATTTATTCCAAAATTCAATTAGTTTAAAAATGATTATCAGAGGTAACGCAAAATTTTCCAAGCCGTCTCTCCACGCAACCATCATGAGAGCTAAATTGAATGGAGAAGCTAGGAAGATAAATGCTAATGTATTGGCGAATAAAATATTTGCATAAAAAGGACTGAAATTAAGGGAATCACTGTGTATTCTGATGAAATACGAAACAACCGTAACTCAGAATATTGTCAGCATATTTCTTTTATTGAACATCAGTAAAAGAAATATGCTGTCAATATTCGGAGTTACCATTGTTTTGTATTTCAAAAGTACTGAAATATATCAAAACCTAAATTTAGGCCTACTCAATAAATGTTTATACGTGTACAGTAGATTCTGTCCATTTTCTGTATTACTACTAGCATTTTGTTGAGAAGCATGCTTCAAGCCATTCACTTAGGCTCCATTTGTTTTCCTTGGGCTGGAGTTTTGCATTATCCTATGATATACTGGCTATGTTGCTCCAGCAAATGTTAAGTGCGTAACGGAAAAACTGCATAAAGTTTTGACTAAACCGTTAAACCGTTAAACCTAGCTGTAATCCCCGACAATCCCTTTCCAAAACTAAGGTTCAGATTCAGACAGAAATACAGGCGTAGTTTATTCCACTCCCTGTGTAGATTGCTGAACGAATTATATAGGTAAGACCGGTAGAGGTTTTATTCAAAGAGAAGAAAGGAACACAAATCGAGTATCCGGCATCAGCACTTACCCAACACGTTCAATAAACACACCGTATATGATGGAATAATGGAAAAATCTTAGCCAAGAAAATCAAATGCAGCCAACGTAAATAGTGTGAAGCATACTTCTGGATAAAATGCTATAGGTAAAAGAGACAGGAATTTATCTGGAAGGAATTTATCTGTTGTGTTTACGCCTTTATTGAATAGGCCTTAATTCATGCTTCTTTTGTTTTTAGTTTTTTATGTAAATATTTCGCCTACACCATTAGAATTTATTTTCATGTCTTGCATATTGTCATTTCCATTCATTTTAGCTCTGATTATAGTCACGTAGATCGAAAGTTATTTTTAAACCTAAAAGATCACTGCAGGGGCAGATCTAGGATTTTTCGTAAGTGGGGGTTGCCATACCAGATGTGGTTTCCAGTTTTTGAAAAGGGGGGTGGTTAACCAGGCCATTGAGTTTCCTTGATTTTTAAAGGGGTGGCAGCTCCTTTATCACTTAAATGGGATGCATAGTTAAAGAAAACCGATGCATATAAATTTATTATATCAAGTAAAGTGTCTCAAAATTATCACACCTTTTGCTCACACAAAAACTCCATGCCAGTCGCGATGTCTGCAGCAAGTTTGATTAAATTTCTTTCGGTCAGCAAAGAACAAATGCTTTTGTGGTCAGGCTGTATGTCCTCATCCAATCGGCTGTTGACAAGAAAATCTTTGAGATTTCCCCTGGCACAGTATTCCAGCAAAATCCAAACAGGCTCTAAATACAGAGTTTTCAAAATTAAAAATCAAATTTTAAACTATTTTCTTTTTCAAAATAAAAAGTTTTGACACCATTTCGTTTTACATCAAATCAAGTACGTCATACAATGTACCTGCCAGTGTACAAGCGCCAACCAAACCAATGATATTTGGATGGCCTGTGCTGTTGACGTGCTTCAAAATTTCAAGCTCTCTTAGCAATTCTTCCGACGGTGTTGCGTCATTGTTATCTAGATAAAGTAAGCTCATAACTTTACTTTTTTCTCGGGATGGTTAATGCCTAAAAGTCCGGTTTTGGTGTGAACATTCGAAAAGGAAGCGATCCTTTAAATGGTCAAGGATTAACTCCTACGTGGTGGGAGCTTTCCCTTGGACTTGTAAAATCGTCTGGCGTTAGCAAGAGAAAAATAATACAAGCGTTATCCTTCCGGGAAAAAATTAATTGGGAACCTACGAAAAGACTTTCCTTGAGGTGACGACAACTTAAGTGATCGAGTGGGACCGGAAGGTGTACGGCATTGTTCCCGTGAAAATACGAAAGTTTAGCAAAGCAAAATGTCCAACCGCAACGTCTGTAAAAGTGTCTCAACATTTGTTTCGTTCACACCATGTCACCACAAAAACCTCAGGCAAATACTTTCCGTGCAAACCCCACACTCTGCTAATAAGTAATCAATATAACAAACAATTTAATTGATACTTTCTCTGAGAAACAGTGAGATTTAATTCCCCCAAATCCCAACGTTTTTCCGTCGTCTTCGTCTCGGAAAACATATATCAAACTCAAAAGTTTCAGGGAAAAAATTAACATATGTTATTAACATAACAATAAATGATGAAAAATGTTGTACTTCTTGATAAAAACTTAATCGATGGTATCTTCTATCCCCGAAATGTTTCTTTGATCAGCTTATACCAGATATAATATGAAGAATGTCTCCACTTCTATTTGCGCAATAAAGTTTGGCAAAAATGTCAGTTGTTTAGTTTTTTTTAAAAAAACTTTCTTTCGATTTTAGTGTTTATCTTTATTTTCCACTACTACTTACTTTTTAAGCTCTTCACTGCTACACGAGTTTCACGATCCCCCGCGACGTTTATCATTTGATGAACGTAGATGCCTTCCTTGACGTCACCAAAGTTTCCACCTCCGAGCGATTGGCCAAGAATATCCACCCGCTGTCGAGGAATTTCCCATTTTAATAGGTCTAACAATCAATCAAATTTATCTCAAGTACTATCTCATGGTCGTACACGAAATATGCAAGGAAATAGTAACCAGCCGGTGTGACGTAGAGATTAACGACACTAGTCCATTGTTTGAAGAGTCAGCCCCAAGGCCTGGAGGAGTCTCAACTGGAGCCTCAAAATGCTTCGAGCACTTTCATATCTCATAAAATGGGATTTAAATTCATGATATGAAATTTTTGAACGCCATAGACCTGACCAGTACAAAATTCCAAAATAAAGCGTTTGGGCTTAGATTGGGAATCGAACCCCGTGTTTCTGCGAATCCAGTGCAGCGCTCTGGGAACTGAGCTACGAAGACCGTTGTCAAGAGGCTTGGCACGAGTTCTACATTTATAATTTTAGCAATGCTTGTGAAGTGAACGACGCTTCGGCACATGCGCTCGATCAAATGAAATGGAGTTCGTATTTTTTGAATAAAAACTTTCAAGTATCAAAATCATTTATCTTTTAAACCTGACCAGAACCTGTTGCCAAGGCCTCTGGTTGAGAATGTAGTCCAAGTTAGGTCTTTAAAATATATGCTCTTGACTCTCGAAAGTTTCTTTTATCAACTTTAACATCAATTTCAAGTTATCGAGTGCAATTGCCAAATATTCGTTGAATATATATATTCATAACTTAGTACCCATTCATTGCTCTTTAGGCCTTCAATTATTTCCGTTAAAGATGACCTTACTATCTTAGCAGTCGTCATGCTGAATTATTCTTCATTCCCAAAACTCAGTGCTGCATCCTATTTACTTATTACAACATTACATTTATCACGAAAAATTAAGCAAGTTTTCGATTGTACGTTATTAAACAAATCATCCCCAAGTTTTCATACCTTCTATTGAGGTGCTGTTTTTAGCGCTGAAATACTCTGGATATAGGATTCGAAGGTTTACATCGTAAGGGCTATTCATGTTCGCTGGTTCGAGCTAAATAGCAAATCAATAACCACAAAACAGTTATAACTTGGCAGTAAGGTGAAACAAGTAGCTCGTGTAGATTGCATAGCAATCGGTTTTGGTAGAAATTTTTACTATGAATAAAATTATGGGTTGTAAAAAGACTTTTGATGTGAGTGAGATTCGTAGTTTGCATGGTTAGGATCTCTGCTTTTTATCCAACAAGTCACCAGTGGTGAGGTCAGGGGAGGAGTGGAGGGGTCAGGATTTCCACTTTTCAGAAGTATGGTCGACTAGATTCCTTCAAATATTAAGAGAATAAGTGCAAGTGACTAGGAATGTGGTCTCAAATTGATAGAGCCCCATCACTCTCTGGAAACGGCTCTGAAGCTCCCTGGAGAAACGTTACTAGTAAAGTAAATGGTTTAAGACTAGGCACAATTAAATGATTTAAGAAGCACAATGTGTGAGTGTGTCTTTGACCAATATGGACTTCCGGAGTTCCCTCCACTCGACTTTCCTCAGCTCGTTGCTGTAGGAGACAATATGCTAGAAAAAGTTTTTGGCTTCCAGTGGACATTTGCCACAACGATCGTGCTGTTACTGTGTAGGTTGGGGGGTAAAAATGTTCAGAGAAGCATGGTATGGAATGTATCGGAAAACACTCATACTTTATTTCAGATTTATTTTTGTTTTCTCATAAAACTTAGCAGCAAATATTTTAATCATTATTATGCCAAAAGATCCTTCAAAGACGCACGCAAAGTTAGAGAACGATAGGATAAAACGAACTAGTACACAAATTTAACCTTCCCTCACCATCTGAGTCCTTGTAACGATTGGATTGAGAAAAGAAGGGTGGAAGGTTTGGAGCATCGTTGACTGGGAAGGGCAAGAAGCTTCGGTGATGTTATTCCTATCGTACATAGTATCCCCGGTGTCGGTTGGATTGCTCGTAATCGACATGGATGTGCCGTAACCTTTGAGTCCGTTTGCGTATAATTGCGGCGCAGAGGATCCTCCCACGGACGAACCACTTATTGGGGTGGCTGTTGTAATAAACTGGGCACGAAAAGACCTTTCTGGTGTTCGTTTCGATCGTTTGAAGAAACAGATTAGGAGCAGGAGCAGAAGAAGGACGACCCCACACGTACACACGATCACTGTAATCCTTTCCTTATGCGAGGAGCCACTACCGATACGTGGAACAACTGTTCCGTTTGTTGCAGCTGAAAGGAGAATGCAGATAGTCTATTACATCATCCGACAATCTGATGGTACACAAATATTAACACTAAAACCCATCAACTTTTTTTTTGCAGACATTTGAGGGGAAATTAGTCAAAAATTACCAAAAATTCAGGTTTAAAGATTTTTGTTTGAAATTTCCAAAGCTGACTATCTAAGTGATAGACCTTTCGAAATATGAAGCCAAAAAATTACGCTATTTTGGGTTCCCTACCCCTACCTCCCCCCCCCCCCGTTGAACGAAATACAGCCGAATACAACGGTCATTTTCAGTGATACAAACAGTTGTTAAATGGTCCAGTCGGTAATTTTAGGGTTGAGGACTTCCAACATCACTACGGCATTACGACATTGAAAATGTTGCGCGTCGGCAACGAAACGTCAGTGAACTTCAATTAAACTTTATTCGTGTGTTTCTTTCTATTCCTGAGTTTGATAACATTACATCTCCGAATTTTGAGCTGGGCTCATCTTCAAATTACTCTCATTTCATCTCATGTTCAGATGAACGCAATTCAGGTAATTTAGGGCTTCAAAGACTTAATCTCTGGGCAAACAAGTAAAACTTGTGAGATATTTTTGCGGGATTGCGCAAAGTGAGTGTAAGATTGAGTGGATTACTGAAACTCACCACCACCACACAGTTCTTCATCACTATTATCACCACAATCGTCGTTGTTATCACATCTCCATTCTTGTACGACACAGTTCCCATTTTTGCATGTAAACTGACCATCTCCACATTGTTCTTGAAAAGAATTCACCAGATAAGTTCGACATTACACATTTCATTTCAGCAATGGACTACGATACATTGTTATCATTACCATTACCCTTATTATTATCATTATTTTGTAGCCAAGGGTTTAGTCGCCAACAACTAATCATATACCTCGGTCATCCCAACTGATGAATCACAGGAAAAACTAAATACTGCATTTCATGTTCTGCTAAAAATTATCAACCTGTAATTCTTGACTTACTACACTTCACATCTGACCCGTCTGAACACAGTGCTACTCCGTCACATTTTTCCTTCCTCGGCACGCACTCTCCACTGTCGCATGTGAATTGATCCGGGCGACAAGTTGGACAATTCAATTCATCTGAATTATCAGCACATTCAGCTGCGCCATCACACCTCCAAACTAAGTGAATGCACTCGCCACTGTTACATCGATACTGATTGGAGTCGCATGTTGGAAGAGCTGAAAAACGATACATTAATGTATTCCTTAAATATATTTCAGGAACCTAGCCGTATCAGTCCACGCCAATCGTTCCCTTTCTCTACCACAAGGGTCCCCAATCATACCAACAGGTCCCATTTATACCCATGTTTTACTGTAGCAGCAGTCGTACATTAATACCGAATGACTAACGACGAAGAGGACTTCGCATACGATTCTAGGCTAGACTGCAGTTTAGCGGACAGCAGCGAATCGCTGACCGGTTAGGGATAGGGTTTGTATCAGGGTTAGCAAGCCTGCGGTATGGGCACTGTCATACTGCTTGTCTACTAAACTTTTGAACCCAATTCTAAATTTGGCTGGTAAATGAAACAACATCTACAGTAACAACATCAACGACAATGGTCACATCAACGTTCATAATTACAAACAAATTAATAACACTTGCTCAATAGCTCGTGGGTATTTTTTGGGTTTTCTCAAGTTTCGCAAAATCTTGCGTGTTTGGTTCACAGTATCCGAACATGGAAATCCACTTGGTAATCCTGAGTTCCTCTTGCAAGATATATTCCATGAAAACACGAAGACTTGTGAAAGTTGGTAAGGGGAATGACATAGCAAAAGAATGCAATGAACAAATTTAAAGGCACAAGAAGAAAACGTCAAGCTCTTTACCTTCGCAAGTCTTTCCGTCGGGTCCCAATATTAGGTACTTCGGACACGAACAAAACGCTTTACTCTCGAGAAATATGCACAAGTGACTACACCCACCATTATTCAAGTAACAGGGATGATTAGCTGGAAAAAAAAGCACTGTAGATGAGTATTTTTCACTTCATTTTGTTCACGTTAACTTAAGAAACACCGTAGCTGAAACTAACACACATGCGTAAGTTTCTGAGTTTTTGCTTTTATAAAGCCTCGTTTTCACTAGTGACATACTGCTTGAAACTGATTTTTCAAAGGTACGCATAACTGGAACAACAATGGACAGGTATAAAGCTCCCACAGACGTTAGACAGAGGCAATTCCTATCAAAGGGAATTCCTATCAAAGACAATCGTATTTCAAATCCGATGGAGCACTGCTGTTGTTTCTTCAAAAATTATGTCAAAGTGGTTCTTCAAATATTATATCAAACATTATACTATAAAGATCCACAAGAAAGCCTACATAATGCAAATTTCTCCACGTCTAAATGCCGCTCTGAGCGCTCCCACCCGTGTTTGCTGAACTATGTTAATAATCATCTGATGTTACGTCGATAAGAACAAGGAAGATCCTCACTGTCATCGCGAAAATGGGATGTACCTAGCATCATTTCACCGAATACAATAGGATATCAGACTGCAGGAGATTGGATACCACCGGACTGTATTAAAATGTGTATTCATGAAGCCCGCGTCAACGAAGTGATTTTCAGTGGGATTCTAAACAATTAACATTTATATAAATTACACAATACAAGTAAGTTACACGATAAGGAAGTCAGAAAGTTACATGTTATATAGGAGGTAGTTTCTATAGATTATGTTTTAATTGTTACAGTGAGTTGTTAGAGCCGGTTTGTACTCTTTTGAAGAACGGTAAACAATCTTTTGTTTTTTGCACTATGCGTTGGCATTATTAGTCTGAAAGAAACTGGACACCATCAGAGCCCATTGCCGTACACCGGATATTATACAAATGAAACAAAACGACAGTGAATGGCAAAAAGCACTGCCGATAAGTACATGTCGTGTCGTTCTTCATATTTTTAACGAGCCCGGGGTTGAATATACGCAGCTTGAAAACTTAATTACGTTTCAAATCCGGATACCGGTGTCTTGTCCTAGCACGTCACCAAAGAAAGAACTTCCTTTATCCAGCTAAGGAGTTGTGGAAGTTTTACCCCCTGGCCTCACCAGGAATTGAATTCAGCCATCTTAGTTAATCCATTGAACGCTCCAAGTGACTGCTCCAAAGACAGTTGTCGAGTGCGTGGCTGCAGGGAAGATTGTTTATAGAGGTCAGGATATCAAGAAAAAATACAAATTTAAGATTAAATGGTTGTTCTAATCATCCATTATCAGTTACAGAACCTCCCCAACTTTAAAAAAGTGTGACGTTAATTTAACAGTAGCAAACTGTGGCGAATTTTTAGCATTCTATTTTACCCAACTCCGGACGATTTCACTAGTCAACTAATCCTTTCCAGAGTGCGGCAATACTTCAGCATTTTACCGATTGGTTTTATTTGTAAATGGGAGTTACAGGAAAGGTTAAACCTTCACATGAGTTAAGGTCGACTGGAAGTCTTGATGCGTAAAATCATTTGTCGTAAACAAGAGTTAAATAGCAGAGTACTTGTTCTCAGTCGGAAAAGGGTTAAGACTTACTTTGTGATATCAATCTTGTGTTACCAATATTTTATTTTCATAGTGAAACAAGAGGTCGCATGGCGAAGTTACAGCTAGAAATAGAATTATGTTTAGTATTGGTTGAAATCTCAAGTCAGGAAACATAATATGAAGGCATCTTTCTCAGTAGGAAACAGAGGCAAAAACGCACGCACGCTTTATATCGGGCCTGTTCAGAAGATTGTAGCCATCCCTGACAACATGATAGCAAAAATGAACGGAAGTGCTTATACAACTTTGTCTAGCTGCACTATTCATGTTATTTTCTGTTGAAACTTGGCATGACAAAAGGATTAGCATCATGAATCCGCTACATAACGTTTTTCTAACTGAATGAAATTTTTCGATGAGTATGACGACGTTTTTCGTGGGCCCAAAAATTTAAAAAATCACCTGGTTTGAAAAGAAACATGAACGTTTTCCGAATGTTGTGTACTGTGATATGTCAACACCACTGCATTCACAATTAGGTTATTGGTAACTTAGATAATCAAGTGCAAACTAATTTACAACACCGAATCTGCTGGTAATAAACAAACGAACTTACTGTCAAATGAATGCTTATCCACAACAATAACATCGCTCAGATCTTTCATTTTTCCCAGAACGAGTTCTTGACTTTGGCCACGGTTCTTTAGGACTCTTTTCAATTCTTTGGATTGTCTGTCCACCAGGTATAAGTAATCGCCATAAACAGCCAATCCTTTCGGTTCCAGTAAATTATTGATATTCAAAGCCTCATTAGCTAAGTCTGAAGAAGAAACGCAACTTATTAAAGTATTGAAATGAAGCATACGACAAATACATTTCTCCAAAGAGTTAAACCTCACTGGGGTACAGTACATAAGATGTAACCGCGACCCTACAGAAAACAACGATTTTGCTTTCGACTACTTTAAATATTTTGTTGGTCGATAGGCCACCGTGTTTAAAACTACCAACCCGACCTACCAACCAACCTAACAACTAGCTATCCATCCAATCAACCAACCGACCGACCGACCAACCAACCAACCGACCATCCAACTAGCTATCCATCTAATCGACCAACCAACCTACCAACCAACTAGCTATCCATCCAATCAACTGACCGACCAACCAATCAACCAACCGACCCGACCACCCTACCAACTAGCTATCCATCCAATTAACCAACCATCTAGAACCAACCAACTCTCTAAAACCGACCCATCCGACCAATCAACTATTCATCAACTGTTCGACCGACCAGTGGGCTAGCCAGCCTAGTAACCAGCCAACCAAACAACTAGCCCACCAGCCTGCCTGCCTGCATACCTACTTACCGACCGACCGACCGACCAACCAACCAACAGGCCGGCTTCAAAGCCAGACTGCCTTCACAGTATTTTATAGTAATATGAAAAACCATACAGCTATGTGAACATAGCTATTATACCTTTCAAAGAGACTTTTATAATCTTTCTGTTCTTAACTTCAACAAAGTAGACATATTCCCCATTTGGATCAACTACTAAGTCACCAGGCTCCGCCTTTTCAAGCTCCATTTCAATTAATGTCCGTTTATAATCATCAATGCCATACATTCGAGCTTTTTCAATAGTTGCTTTTTTGTCGGTAAAATTCGTCCAAAACATTAACCTGGTCAATAAAAACAAACAGTTAGCTCCTCAAAACGGAAGAAAACCCAGGAATGTTTGAATCTCGTAGGAACTCTGTTATCTCAAAAAAGCAAACAAAAGAAACAAAATCAAACCAAAAAAACCAGAAAATAAAAAAAAACATAATTGAAAGAACAAAAGGGGAAAAAATGAAAACAAAAAAATTAAAAATTCTTAAAAAATAGCAGTCAAAATATATCAAATAACGGATAAATAAACAAATAATAGTTAAATAAATTTATCAATGAAAAAAATTAATAAATAAATACTAAAATCTTGTTATCAGAGGTTCAAGCCAACGTCAGAATCAACTGAAATGAACAAAAACACTAAGGACACCCATGGACAGATCTACTTCGCGTACCCTCTTTTAGGATCCAAGGCAATCGACTTCGGAGTGCTACCATCTTCTTCATCCACAACAACACCGGTAAAACCTGTCACTAAACTTGTCACTTTGATATTCCTAGCTAAGCCGTCAGTCCAATAAAGTTGTTTACCATATGGATCCAGAGCTATGTCAGTGGGAGTCGAAAGCACCTTTTTACTTTCGCTGTGTTCAACCACTTCCTCGTTTGACCCGTTGGCAAAACTTCTCAAGATAGACGCCTGAAGCTCATTCTCATCGATCCAATAAATCATGTCTGTGGTTAGGTCGTACTCGAGCGCTCGTACTTTCTGGCGAATGTGCACGGGTATTACTACATCCAAATCGTCCACATTACTCAGGGGAAAACGATGCACTTCTTTTGCCCCACTGTACAACAAGAATAGCTGTGGAGCTGTAGAAAAGAATGTACTTTATTGAAATTACATTTGTTTGAATGGAAGACAAATCGTGAAACTAAAAATGCCAGAAGGAGCTAGCTAAATCAGTTTCTATAGGAACAGAATAGAACATAATGAAGCGAAGCACCATGAAAGGACACAAGAAACAAAATAAACGACACTGTACTAAAATGGTACTGCATGCTTTGGTAGAATTTTAGACTAGCGAATATCTAGACAGGAGATGGGCGAGTTGTTTTGTTTTTCGAACAGTGGTGAAGATTGTACCTTGGACAGCTTTGTACCTTAGAAAGGGTTACAATTTCTTAGAAGATATTTTTCACTAAAGGTAAAATTTATTTGCATCAATGCACCGGCTTTTAATTCAAGCGTTATTACTGAGAGACGATTTCAAAGTCCCAGCTCTTTCAGCCATGGAAGTATGGAATGGGGCCAAAATTTGTAGAACACGAACCTAGCACAACAGCCTAATATTTATTTCTTATCTGTCCACTCTGGTGGAGCAGTAACATTTTGTAATATTTGTTATATTTTAACATTTTGTTTTGAATTTCTACCACTATCGGCAAATCTTTTCTTTTTTTTTCCCCCGGGAGCAACAGCTGAACAATTCTTCTTTACGTGTTGGTGTAACGAGTCTTGTTGTGTAAAGTGAGAAATACGACACTACACACATGTGGTATTTTTCCCAACATTGACAGAACATAGTAAATGTAAAATTACTTAATAATCCTGTCACATGGCTCGTGGCGGAGTAATTCATATAGTTTTACTAGACCATCAATAGCAGCATAGTTCTCAGTAAAAATACTTTCATGTAGTTTCCCAGCAGTATCAATAGTCGTATTGTGTAATGTAAAATACCGCAAGCTGTTCACGTGCAAAGACAAACACTATATGTAGGCGAGTAGTAGTTAGTTGTGATTACGTTGAAATAAAGAGAAGATTAACCGACCGAGTGTGCACGTTACATTGGTGAACAACATCGTTCAAGTGAGTCCAGTCTTGAGAAACACTACAGTAGAATCTCGAAAGTAGCGGCCGCAGTTACTTTTAGGATCATCCGCCATTGGAGGCCGCTACTTTCGAGGGGCCGTTACTTTCGGGCGGTAAAGTACGTTAAAAGTAATGTGGGAATATTGTTCTTTGTCCTTTTAATGGTTTTATATTCACCACATTTTCCGTTACTTTCGGAGGCCGCTACTTTCGGGATTCTACGATATTGGCGACTAACGTTTCAACAGCCTGTGCGGCGGTCATCTTCAGAGACGAAGGAAGAGTCCAAAATGACCGCTGCTGATACCATCAAAACATCGTTCACCGGCACTCTCTCTCAACACAACGCTAGCCTGGACGATCTGCTTTAACCAACATACACAAATTTTTCCAGGTGCAAACCATTTGCTTCGACTCTTCTATTACGGAACACCACTTCAATGCAGTCCTCAGGAACCCCAAACAACCTCTTTCATACAGTATGTTGTTGTGTTTACTTACCAATGCACGACTTGTTCTTGGTATCCAACATATAATGGTTAGGGCACGCACAAGTATAACGTTCACGAGGTAAAGCAAGACAGAGATGGCTGCATCCTCCATTATCGGTTCCACAAGCATTCCAACCACTCTGTCGACTATTGTGGAAGATCTTCATATCCATTACGTATCCAACATGTCCCTCGATTCTTGTTCGATTGTCACCATTTTCCTTCCTTGCACGCGTAATTGTCCCTTCTTCCCAGTCACCCCAGTAAATAAAGTCTTTGTACTGTGTCAGACAATATGGGTGAGGCAGATACGAGGAAACAACAACCTCTAACGTACTCCCATCAAGGTTGGCTCGTAGAATGAGGTTAAAAAGCTGATCTACCCAATATATCTTCGCTTCAAAGAAATCAATTACCAAGGAGTTAGGTCGACCCAAGTAGGTATGATTTTGTATTAGCGACGTGACCTCGTTTCCATCCATATTCGATCGATAAATTGCAGTAGAATTACGCCAGTCAGTCCAATACATGTGCCTATAAACAAAATACGCAAATTTAGATCGCCGATGTCAAACATTTCAAGAATTCAGACTGTAAATAAGTAAGTAGTCGTATATTAAACCGTCCAGTCCATAGAAAAAAGGAAGAGGGACACGGAGGGGCGTGGCTAGACCAGTTTAGATCTGTGGAGCAAAGCAAGAGGGTCTAACCAGGTAGGGGTTGACAGGTTCCAGAATTTTCACCTTTTCGGTTGGAAAGTACAGTAAGTTCTCACATAACATGCATTTGTAAAGAAAGCTGAGTCAGCTGCCTTAGCATATTTTGGTGCTTAGGCATAAAAATACCCTGTAATCTTCCAACAATGCGTACTTTTTTTAATCATAGATCACAAATAAAAAAAAAGAAAAAAAGATAAAAGAACACAAGCAGATAAACTTTTCTCATAATTCCAGAAATTAAGCCCCGCTGGAAAATTTAGGCCTTAAAACGTAAGAATTCTTTAAGAAAATCAACATTTCGACCCAGATAAGTTCTTGATACCTAAAATACTCTTGGAATTTTTCTTTAATGTATTGTTCTAAAACCAGTTCAAACCCTTTCTAGGACAATTTGTGACGGAAAATTTTTTACCTACTTCCAGGTCGAATTAGAATTTTGTTATCTTACTAAGGCGATTTTACTTGTCAAGTGGAAGATGTTTTTGAAGGAAAGAGTTGAACAGCAGTTACTGACCCATTTCCTGGATCCAGTGCCAAAGAATGAGGATTAGACACAGTTTTCCAAATCAAAGTTTTCCTGTACCGTCCATCAAACCGCGCACATTCAATACGATCCAAAAGCGAATCAGTCCAAAATATATTCTTGGCAACCCAATCAACTGCTAACCCATCTGGGTATTTTAAGTCCACACCAACTACCACTTCTGAGTTGCTTCCATTCAGAAATGCTCGGCTAATTTTGGCCAGTTTTAAGTCCGTCCAAAAGACACGACTGTCATTGATGTGAAAATCAACAGCGTTAACGTCGTTGATGCCGCCAATGGGAATAGGCTTGTCTCTGTTGCCTGTATCAATTGAAATACGTCGAATGCTTCCTTGCCGAGTGAAAAGTAGGAAGGCTTCTGGCACTAAAATGACAAGAAATAAACAAAGAAATAAGTAAATAAATAAAATAAATTAAAATAAGTTAATACATGAATAAATATAAATAAATATATAAATATATAAATAAATAAATACAGACGGACAGACATAAATAAATAAATAAATAAATATAGTAAAATCCTAGACGTTAAACATTTACAAACTCTTACATTTATATCAATATCGATTGTGCATATCAGTATCTTTTAAAAAGTAGATGATCACGACTAAATGTAACACCAGGATTTAATCATGTTTATCTCCAAGATTTTTCTCCTTTTTTCTCTCCTGATCGCATGCCATGACAAAACCATTTGTAGAAAATTTTTCAACCTACTTTTACATTCACGGCATTCAAGCCGTATCTGCTTTAATGACTCTTTCTCCTTATTTTTTCACCACACTCAACGCTCATGTTTGAAGTGTGGTTCCGTGTATTGTATGGTAATGTAACAACCCTGTACGTACCAATATATTGTATTAATGGTTTTCCTTTACAGTTTTAAGGTCATCAACTTAGCTAGAACTTTCGTACATTGCAGCTTTAGATATTAATGTTTTATTACGCCAAATCTGCACTCTTAAATGCAATTTACATTCGACTGTCAGAATCTTATATTTTAAAACCCAACCAAAACCAGTTGAGAAAATGCAACTATGGGGCCTTAGGTATGGAATCGAACCAACGTCCCTTCAAATTTAACTCTTTCAAGGCGGGAGCTCTCCCCTTGATGAGTAAAATCGTCTGACGTTAGCCAGAGTAAAATCACAGAAGTCTTATACCGCCGGGAAAGAGTTAATTCAGTGCTCAGTCAACAGAGTTTCGTTGGCCGTTCCCTTAGGTATGGCCACAAATTCTGAATCAATAACTGACACTATACTGTAACTGTACACTTGACAATAGAAAACTTCCGTTATTAAATATAAATTGTATCTTCATATATACATTCCATTTCATGTGACGTAGTGTAAACGCCAAATATTCGTAAATATATTGCACACTTACCTATACACGTCTTGTTGTCTTTAGTCAGTTCCAGTCCCATCGGACACTCGCACTGCACTCCAACAGGGGTATACAGACACAGATGAGAACATTCTCCATTACTTTTCTGGCAGTCATTAGAACCTTAATTTGACGAAAAACGTAAGCTTATGCAAGCTCGGAACTGGTGTGGCACCAAGCATGGTGCTCTTCATTCAAGAATACAAAATTTTTGAATGAAACATTGTTTAGCGGTTTTGCTTGGATCAATTCTTCCTCTTATCAGTGCAAACTCCAAAAAATTTGCAATCTCGGGAGTCGGGAATTGTTTTGCTGATCTTACTTTTATTATGTTTTGTAATTTGGAGATGTTATTCGTGTTATTTTCATCGTAGGACCCCACGAAAAACACTGTAATTATGATTGGGTATCTTGCCTCAAGATTGAAGATGATAAATTTCAATTATGACGATAGGGGCTGGGATATTGAGTGAAAATGATAACTAAAATATGTTCCACAGCTTCGGGACTGACTTACTTTCAGCAGTTCTAGGAGACTAATATAAGCTACTATTTAAGCAACTATTTTTCTTTTAATTTAAGTGTTACCATAGCTTTATCACCCACCTATTTTGCAAGACATTGATTTTTGTTATAAAATTACTTGTCCTGTAAGGTTATGGTTTAATTCTGCAACATTTACATGTCAGATGTACAGTACATACCATACTTTAGATCCATGTCCACAACCTTAAGTCCCGTAAGATATGGAAGTAGCTCAACAATAATATCTTTACTTCCTGAATCATGAACGTGAATTTTCTGAAGGTTCCTGCGCTGCCAATCCGTCCAGTAAAGGTGTCTTCCAATAAGTCCGAATCCATAGATGTGAGGAATTTCTTTGTCCAACAAAATCTTCCTTCCAGTACCATTTAGATTGCATACTTCAATCTTGTCTAACTTGGCATCGGCCCAGTAAAGCTTCCTTTCCACGTAGTCAATAGCCAAACCGTTAGGCCACTGGATAGTGGAATTCACGAGCACCTGGCGATGAGTGCCATCCAACCATGCACGCTCAAGTTTTGGATGAGCTCCCCAATCAGACCAATACATATACCTTCAAAGTAAGAGTGAATGTTTCGGAAAATCAAAAGTTAATTCTCGATATCAGGATATAAGAACACGCACAAGATTTCCAGTAATAACTCTATAACATTTATTTACAGTAATATGAAAAAATATACTTGCACCAAAAACATAACATAATCATGACTCGGGGTTTTAATCCAGTTATAAATTTTAGGGGTACCTGCGGTTCAAACTGGTAATCTTCAAGGGTCCCATCTCAATAAATGAAGGGCTTAAATATCGAGATAGGACTTTTGTTATAAATTATCTGCATTTTTGGGTATTTGTTTCCTGCACCACATGAAATCAATGACAAAACAAAACTAATTGGAAAAGAAACAATTTACAATTAATTTGATGTTATTCTACTTCTTAAATTTGTACCAATGATTACAGCAGGCAAGTGGGTTACAGGTCTGGTTACAGCAGGCAGTTGGGTAATTTATGTGGGGAAACCGTGTCTTCGATCATTGTTATCTGCAAATCAAGCAAATGTTGGTCATTTACTCTAGCATATTCCGAACACAGTTTTCTGTGAATTGGATGCAGTATATTGAGTTCGTTAAAAACTCTGATGACTTATCAATCGAAACAACTTGGATGTAAACAAACAAACAAACAAACACACACATTGCTCAGTTGTTTGCAAAGAATTTAGTAGAACAACAACCGTAATAATGTTCACTAAGAATTTGTAAGAAAATAAATGAGGCAGAGTCGTGACCAAGTATTGTACATGCGCGAAAATTATTGAACTACATTACTATGAACAATACTCAGCAAGTCTTACAGAAATCTGACTTCTCTACAAATGGTTTTTTAAGTTGGAGCTCCCACAGAATTTAATCCATAGTCGCAGCTAGATTGTTCTACAGTTGTGACCAAAGTTCAAAAGGTACTTTTTCCAAGGTACTTTTTTATGAAAAATAATTCTCGTTATAAAGCAGTTAAATCTTTGTCAAATAATTACTTTAAACCTTCGTGACCTCTGGTCAACAAAAAATTTATTGCGGAGAAAGTAAACTATACATAAAACTGCTGATCTTCAGAATGGTCTGTAAGTCCCTCAGTTCAAGTCTCAAGTAAGTCTCACATCCCTTGAGTCAAGTTCCAAGTCACTGAGAACAAGTCTCAAGCCCTCTTACATTGCCAAACCAAGTGGCCACACATAAAATCCCAGCGATAAGCCACAGTCAACGGATCCTTTCTGTAGTTGTGCTGGGCACATCTCAATACGAAGCTGGCTTGAGACGTCGATGAAACCACGATAACACTCTGCAAGTTATCACTACAGTCAAATTAAAGAATTTAAGATTTCGGCAAACGACTTCGGCTATGGTTCAATACCAAGTCTCAGCAGAATCTACACGACATCACTTTCGAAACGTACGCCATATTAACTTGTCATGAGAATGAGTTCAATGAGCCAGCGGAAAAATGGCGCGAAAATTCATAACTTACTTCCTGTAATCAAGCACGAAAACTATCAATCAACAATGTGTGATAACACGGACTCTCGCATCGGATAAATACTATATGATAAGAAAACTGTCTTTAGTTGAAAATCCTGCCGATTCCTTTCTCTTGCTTTTCGCGGTATGTTTGGTTGCAATAATGGTACTTCGAGGTTCAAGGCAGACGCAAGTCTCAAACGGCAAAACACCAAGTACCAAGTCTGTTGAGGCAAGTCCGAGTCAAATCGAAAGTCACAAAATTTCTCGACTCAAGTGCGGCTCGAGTCCGGGTCGCTGACTCCAGTCGGCACACTGCTGTTCTTTGCCCAGGTTGGCACACCATCAGTAGCTGAAGGCATGAAAGCATGAAAGCATGCACTGTGGTCGATTTAGGGGATTTTCATGTGCAACACAGTGGTCGATGTTAACATAAGAGTCTTACTGTAATTCTCCCTGCCCATCCTTGGACATATCTTTGGTTCATATTCCTAACTTTCTAATGCTAACCATATGTTTTCAAAACAGATTAACCTATTTTAATATTCAAAAACATTATTTGTACTGTATATCCTTCATCACGATGCATATCCTTCGACTGCAGGAGGGGCCCGGGGCCCGCAGCACCTCTCAGCGGCACTGCAGGGCCCAAGACAAAATGATCAAATTATCCCTTATGAATGAATTGAATCAATGCAATTGTAGCAAAAGAATGTGCCCCAGGTTCCCGTCAAGAAGCATTTGATACGCTTCTACTGATTCTGAGAAGCATAAAGGACGGGACAGACGGGATATAATTGTCATGCGGGGGACACTGTCCCGAATGAACCTCCCCTCCCCAGTAACTAAGATTAGCCACGTGAATAAACACGCGGTAGAGAGACGTTCGTGGTACGTAGGTTTGCTCATGTAAATAAGGCTGGGATTAGACGTCGAATTTAATTCGTCGCATTTAATTCGATCAATTTTATTTGACGGAAATTCATTGTATAAACTGAATTTTATTCGACCCTCCCTGCTGCGTCGAATTAAATGCGACGCTGTCCAATTATGCGACAAACTCTGTCCCATAATTCGACGGAAATGCGACATTGGTTTATACGTCGCAGAAAATACTGTCGAATTTAATGCATAAATTAGTCTAATTACTATTTTCTATCCCACAATCCAATGCTTTCTGCTTCGTGGACCCCATGATTACTATTTTCAGCATGGCTTCTAGAGAGACAGCATGTTCTGTTTGTGGCTCAGCGACAAAGTAAGCTGCATACATTGCAATGAGCCTATTTGTAACTATATAGAATGCTCAGTGCCAGATATGAACGATGAAATTGAGGGTTGGGTCGTGAATAAAAGCGTGGCATATTGTAGAGACTGCAGTTTTGGGCCAGGAGAGAAGACTGTGACTGGCGACGATGAATTTATGTACGCTGATGAAGTGGACGAAGAAGCCTTGGGAGACAACGATCCCTACAAGCATGGCCCGGAGGAAAAGAAAAATTCTGGGAGAAAATCGATGTGGTCTGTGGAACACCTTGACGATATGATATTTATTGTGACAGGTAACGAGAACTTTAAAAGAAAACATATATTTACCAACAACAAGCGCTCTACCAATTCCGAGGTTTTTGCACAAGTGCTAGACCAGGTAAAGGAAAGACACCCAATGTTCCCGTTTACCGTTTCTCAAATGAGAACGAAATTTAAGTGGTGCATTAGTACATGCAAGAAAGTGGTATTAACCATGCAAACAGCGTCTGGAATAAAACGCTTCGTCGAAGAGAAGGGTTATGGTAAATGGTTTGACGCCCTCTTCCCTCTTGTACAAGGCAGGGATTCTTGTCAATCAGAACAGGCCATTGAACCATCCAGCAGCTCAAGTTCAACTCCGGTTAGTGAGCTGGTAGGAGATGAAGAGGCTGACAGTGACAATGCGAGATCAAATGCTATGTTTGTCCCAGTAAAGATAAGAAAGAGAAAGGATAATGAGTCAGGGACAGAAACAGTGCTAAAACTGCTGGAAGAAATGGTAAAGAATGATCCAACCAAAGATTTGTTGCAGTTCATGAAAGAAGATGCAGAAAAATCAAGACAACATGAGCTGGAACTAATGAAGATTTTGAAGGGTCAAAGTTTGGCACCATGTTCATCACCTCGAAATGTACCCCAGACTATGCAGTACAATCATACCGCTTCACATCAGAACTATTTTCCTGAAATGTCACCGCACCTGTTGTACAATTTTGAAGCACAGATGACTCAGCCTGGGTCAGTTCCTCAGACACCACCAAATGGTCACTACTCCATGAATGCTTCTACAAGCCCATGTCAAGGTTTTCATCAGACAAGAAAAAACTTTACAACACTTTGAACTCTTTAACAGGACATGCTTATTTGCTTTTTAATAAGTTTAAAACTCTTTGGTTGGATGTTTTTGCTCATTCAGTCTTTAATTGATTTTGTTTATTTTAAAGTACATTTAAAAATAGCATAAACTAGCAATTTATCTGCTGACAACTTTAAAAAGTATGATTAAAAACAAGCTTTAAAGAAAAGCATCTTGACAAAGTAACTAAAGATTCAAGTAAAACAAGACCTCAACTATCATTAATTACATGATGCAGTTCATCTTAATTTTAACCTTTTCAACCCTGTATACAACATTTGTTGTCTTTTATTATTTTACTCTGGCTAACACCAGATAATTTTACTTGTTGTTGGGAAAGCTCCAGAAATTCCAGAGTGAAATGGTTTACTTGAATCTTGAGTTGATTTGTCAAAATGTTTTCCGTCAGATTTTTTTTTTATTATAGCTTTTCATAGTAAAAAATTTTAAAGAGATGGTCAAGTCTGTTTTGTGCATGCTCTGAGGGCCTTTGGATGTAAATATTCTGCATTTCTGAGTTGAAGTAACATTTTATATTAAATTTAAACTCTTATTTTAATGCTTATTTTATGCATGACAAAATTACTGATTTCTGATTGGTCACAAGGAATACAGTTATTTCATTAATTGTACTGCAGTTCAATTAATGATTTTGAAGGAGTTGTCCGATGTAATTTTGTCTTGGATACAATAAACAAATAATTACATGATAGTATAATTAAGGACTTGAGTAAAACTGCCTTGTTTTTCTTTTTTATATAAATTCAACCATGATTAAATTGGTTCCATTATTGTACTCACTATTGTGGAAATAAAGAACGTGTCAAAAATTTTCAAGTTAAATGCACTTGTCAAATCCATAGATGGGTAACACAACTAAATTTGCTGCAGTCTATTATTTGGCTGGTTTAATAGGGTATCTCTGCAAATTAAGACTTAACCACAATGTTTTTGAGCTCCAAATGTTTATCCTCAAGTAAAATATATTCAAGTCAGGTATTTCAATTAAGGCTGTCAGTTTACGTTTAATTTAGTATCCGTTTAAACGGACGTTTCATAAACGTTTAAACGTTTAAACGTTTGTTTCCAACTAGGAATTACCTCCCGGGGGGTTAAAGACCAGAAGTGGCAAGGATGTAAAAGCGCAAAATTGAATACGAAATTTTGAAGCAAAGCAAAGTTATCTTTTTTTGTCAACATACAATGAACATTAAATAACTTCACAATTTAGCATTTTTATTCAAAACATCAGCATGGTTACGTTATCCGACACCAAGCAACTTCGCTTGTGGTTTACAATATTGCCAGCCGTCGAAAACACTCTCTCCGACGGAACAGACGTGGCAGGTATTGCGAGGTATTTTTGCGCTATTTTTCAAATTGCTGGGAAACAGGAAGCACTTTCTTTCCACCACTGCAGAGGGTCGGTTCCGTTGTCCGCTTGAGCAGTTTGGAAGTACGCCGCGAACTCGTTGAAGGAGTCCTTAGTTGTGTCTGCATTTTCGCTTGCAGTATTTCTCCAAGAACCTGCAAGCCAAAAGTCCATTCCGGGCGCAGGTTTGGACGTTTTTGCAACTGGCCCTTCATCGACAATCACTGGTGTGATTTGTTTTATTTCTTCCCTGATGGCGTCGAAGGGAGTTGTTCTGCTTTCTTGGTCGACGAAGAACAGGTTCTTGTAGCGCGGGTCGAGAACTGACGCAAGCATGGAAGGGCCCGTCAGTGTTTCATCAGTGCAGAACCTGCGCTTCAGATCGGAGACTGTTGTTTTTTTAAACGACGGCATGACGCGTTTGTCAATATGGAAAAAAATGCGGAACACGAAAACCAAAGAGTACAAAGTGACGCAAGCTGAATACAGTTAGTGACGAGTAAGCAAGTGACACTGCTTGAGGAAACTTAGCTTTTCAGTTTCCCGCCAGCCGGGAGTAACATGAGATGTAGGATAATATGAGAAAGAGTAACATGAGTAAGAGGAAGCAGAGTAATATGAGACGCAGTTGGCAGATGCTATACTGCACAACAGCTTTAACCGCTTTAAACCTGCGTCTGCTTTTATGTACCGGTACGTCTGCGACGCAGACTACACCGTTCTATACCGCAGCAAAAGAGGCTAGCATTTACTGATGGTTTCACACTATACCTTGCTGTTAGATTACGGAAATAATGAGTATTAAAGTTAAACGGTTAAACGTTTAGTAATTTACTAAACGGATATTGATCTTTCTAAACGTTTAAACGTTTAAACGTTTAATCGTGACAGCCTTAATTTCAATATAAGCAGTCTGCACATATTCAACAGCCAGATCTAAAGCTCAATTTCCATCCACTATTTTTATCTTGGCAATTTATTTCTTCCAATTGCATTCTATTGCTTTATAAGTTCTTGACCAGGTGAATTCTACACAAAAGCTCAGAACGCCAAAGAAAAAGATGGAAAAAAATTGAGTTAATATTCTTGTGCAATCATACAAACATTGAGCAATTATAAAATATGCTTAAAATATCACACACTCTATAGTCCATTTTCTATGGATAAAGTAATTACAAGCTACAACAATTGTTTCAGATTCTGTGCATAAGTAAAAAAGTATGTTTTCTGATAATTCAAGCTATGAGCCCAAAAGGCCAGGAATAATTTACTGTCAAAGTTAAATAAACTGTATTGTGTATATATTTACAGATGGTTTAATCAACCAAAACTTGGTGTTGCTTTGAAGTTTTTTTATAGGAATGTCGTACTATTATTTTTATGCAAAATTGAGCATTTATAAACATAATGTTAATGTTGTTAATCTTGTATTTGTGTTCCTAGCAAATACCATGCCCTTGTTTCTCTTTCCAAAGCTTATCTTTCAAAACCTTTCATATTTTTCCAACTCTTACTCATGCATCTTTCACCTTGCTGCACTGCCACATATTTAACAGCCTTCGGACTTCACTCCTGTCCCTTCTTTCCAAGGTTACTGGGTCAGCTGTCAGGTCAAGATGAGGGGAGCATGGCTCATTGTACTGAATGCAAATATTGTGAAGAACAACACAAGCTAAAGTAACTGCCTTCATTGTATCCTGATTACGTTCACACTTTTTGTACAATATCCTGAACCTCCCCTTTAACTGACCATAGGCAGCTTCGGTTACCATGCGTTCTCAAGACAGGCGATAATTATAGTTTCTTTCTTCTGGTGTCAGGGAAGCACATGTGTAAGACTTCATTATCCATGTGGTACAGGGAAATGCAGAATCTGCAACAATAAGAGGACCTACTTCTACTCCTTCAATATTCTTGGATATTAAAGGGAGGCTGTTCTTTTCAGTGACATCCTTCCATAGCTGGGTAGACTGCAAAGTCATTGAGTCATGTGAGTTCCCAGGAAAGCCAACACTAGCCCAAACAAATCGATATTTTGCATCAATCAATCCCAATAAAACAATAGAATAAAAATTCTTAAAGTTATGGTACTCTTTGGCAGCTTCAGCACCTCCATCAGGACATTTTATGGAGATATGGCAGCCATCAACTGCTGACCAACAACATGGGAACTGCCATCTTTCTTCCATGTCAATTATTTTCTCTTTCATGTGTTCTTCTGTCTGAGGAAAATGCGCAGAGACAGCCTCGTTCCATAGATTCCGTATTATTGCCTCACAAACCTCGATAACTATTCCTTGAATTGTAGCTATTCCAAGACCAGACATCTCAGACAGCGTGTAATAATAATCGCCACGAGTCAGTCGGTAAAGACAAATTCCCAATCTGCAGGCTTGAGACACTGGTTCCTCCGTGACAACATTCTTCTCCAGTTCGTGTTGAATTTTGCCCAAGATAGCCATGAAGACGTTTCGAGTTATTCAAAAGGTACTCTTAAATCGTTTTTCAGAGTAGGTAGACCACACAAAATCCCACCAATTTGCCGTTCTTTGAAGACGTCGACAAGAACGAATTCGAGGTGGCGTTTCAGCTTTTGAAGTCAGCATTAGCAAGACCAAGCACAACTGAAGAATCACCTTTCTTCTGCTGATGATGTAGTGCAATATTTGCTGTTTTCTCAACAGTCGCTCCCTTCTAGTTCTAAAAATTTGTTTCACGATCAACGCTTTTGACGGCGCCATTTTCCTACCCCTTCTGCAATCAACAAACTTGCCATCTGGTGTCAAATTTCGACTAGGGCATTTCATGCGACCCATTTTATTCGACGTCTAAACTGAACCTTGTAACTTCCGGAAGATAATTGGCGCATTAAATGCGACGAATTTTATGCGACGTCTAAACCTAGCCTAAGGAACGTAGTGTTTTGGAGGAGTAATTTTCTTTAATAAAAGTTACCTTGGTAAGAAGACATAGAAAGTGTATCGAGGAACAGTTCGGTACAGACACGAAGGGCACAGATTTCAAATTGTTTAATGGTTATAACGCTGTGTGTGCAACATGCAGCATCTCCCTTACAATTATGCTTTTCCCCGATAATCGTGGCGGGACATCTTATAACTGGTTACACTAGTGGACGATCTGTACTGCTTTGAAATCTTTCGTCTTTCTTTTCAACAGTCCACAAGAAATGTTATTGATAATGTACCTGACTAATGGCCTACGTCATGCTGGCACACGCATGTTTCATGCGGGCCTTGGCCCGGTAGGCCCGTATGTAGTCATATCACAGAACACGTACAAGTTACTCACATTCTAAACTATCTGTACTGTAACCTACGGGCATATATTACAGCCTTACCCTTCTCCAGGATCCACCACTACTGCTCGTGGTTCATCAAGATTTTCTGACACCAAAACTCTTCTGGAGCTGCCATTTAGATGACATACTTCGATACGATCTGTGCCAGTATCGCTCCAGTACAAGTTGCGACCAATCCAATCCACAGCCATTCCTTCTGGGAACTTCACTTCAGCGCGTGCAACAGTAAGTTCATCTACACCAAAGGAAAGCAAGTTTTCTATTACATTGCAGTGAGACTTATCGTACTTAAAACTCAAGTTCTGTTGAAATATTTAACAGCTTGTTCTTTGCACTACTTTCAAAAGTACAGCACAGTCAATCCTAACTTTAATTCAGTAAATGGGATCTACAGCATCCATGTTACTCTCTACCTGGGGCTATTACAGGTACATCAAGGTAGTCTCAGACAGGTATAGTATGTAATCTACAGTAGTTTTTGGGGTCTACAGACCTTCTTTACCATGCAGTATATCACAAACTACACTGATCAACTCTGTAGACTCCTGTACCAACAAACCGTGTTTTGTATTATAAAAAAACTGCCTTGACGAGAGGACAACAACAAACTCAACTTTATCACTTTTCGGAAGAACAGTCATTGAACGAACGATATTCTTACTCCAAGCACATAATTCTATAAGCTCACCAGAACCATTCAATCTGGCTCTCTTAATCAAGTGTAAGTCTTGATCAGTCCAGTACACAAAGCCCTCCACTGGGTCAAACTCCAGCGCCACAGCATATCGTATGTTTTGTATAGGCAAGACAACTGTCGTGTGATCTCGGGTATCCAGAGAAATTAACCTCAACTTTGTCCTATTTGCAACCAATAAGAAATTCTTTGGGCCTGTAACAAAATATCATCAGCAATTTGAACATCAATTAGACAGTAATAATGCAGCAGTTTGATCAAGATTAGATATCAAAAGTCAGTTGGGACTTAGGAGAGTATCCTGTGCCTAACACTGTAACTGCTAGCCAACTTTGCTGTAGTTTAATTCCAGTAACAATAGGTGGGTTGCAACTAATCCCTTGGGGTTCAAAAGACAATGATACAGCAGCCATGTTGGTTCCACATACAACAGAGGTTAATAAGATTCTTTAGTGAATGTTCAACCAACATGGCCACCATGACATCACGCCACCTATTACTTGGAAAAAGTCCCTCTAAAAGCATTCTCATAGTCAGATTTGACCAACCCCTTTGATGTATTGATGAATCTAGTAAAGTAGTATTTAGATATCAAAAGTGAGGTGATATTAATTCACTATATACATACTGTGATAAACTCCTCAGCAATTGCAGTAGTGATTGACCGATCATGCCACAACCGGAAATTACCAATTACTGATTGTTCCAAGTCATAATCGGTCCGATTCCGATTATCAAACCGAGTCCAATGACGTCATTCATTCTGCACGCAAACCTGGCGTAAAAAACTTTAAATGGCTTTCTTGGCCAAAAACTTGTAAGAAAACGCAATTCCTTCACATGGTAAAATAATTTTTAACCCACTATTAAGTTAGTAGCTTTGCATAAGAGACTTGCACACGCTTCAACTTGTTAGTAGGAGAAATAGCAAAATACTTTTAACAGGTTTTTGTTTTTTTTAAAAAGTAATTTTCCGGCCAGACTCGCTGACGCCTTGTCATCTGGCGCGACACTAGCAGTCTTGCAATCAATAACAACAGCACAGCAGAGCATTCAGTGTTCCAGTGCTAGCCGACGTGCAACTTGCAGACGTTTCGAAAAGACTTGGATAAAGCAAACAACAAATCGTTATTTCCGGTTGTGTTGAGCAGTGAAGGAAATATTTCCTACTCACACAATAGTAATGTCTTAAATACCAATTTGTATTTATTTAAAAGAAAGCCATTCATCTACAAATCTGTCGAAGAATTTTCAGTAGACATCTGAAGGTTGCTCAAGCCGAACTGACGATCAACATCCGATTATTTTTGTAATTTTATCTATTTCTCATTGCATTATAAGATTGTGTAATTGACTGACTGGTGATAGACAAATACGCGCGCGCATCTCGCTGCTGACCGTAGAAGAAACTGATGAAAACGATGCCAATTTGGCAACTTCTGAAGAGTTGTTTTATTTCCATATAATCGGTTATAATCGGGAAATACGGGAACTTTAACCGATTCCGATTGTCTACCGATAACGCAATAATCGGTCCGATTCCGATGATCGGTCAATCACTAAATTGCAGTAACAAAAGTTGTTTCTTACAGGTACCGTATTTCCTCTAATATACGCCGGGGGCGTGTATTAACTTTTGAATAAATTTGGTGAGGCGTGTATTGGAGGGAGGCGTCTATTTTGCAGTTAAACTCTTAACAAGCTCTGGGGCAAAAGTATGACAATTTAAGTGTTCCACTACAAAGTTCGCATGTAAGGCTTCACATCTAAAAACAGAGCAAATTTAAAATGACTCTTGCTTTTATGAAGAATCAAATTACTACAATGGTAGCAGGCTCATTCTAGAGGCAAATCTTGAAAGTCACATAAATTGGTTCAAAATATTTAATATTCATCAAAGAAGGCAACACTTGGGGATCGTAAACAAAGAAACTTAGAAACTCTAAACTTAAAATTCAACATCCAAATCATCTTCGTCTTTATCTTCATCGAGAAGGTGAAAAGATTCTGCTGCTTCTTCCCTGTCGGAATCGGTGATTTCAAACTGGTTTATCTGCAGCGATGTGTCATCAAGCATTGCTGTTTGGTTATTCAAAAAAGACAAACCAGCTGCGCAGGGTGAGCCTGATTAAAGCAGTGAACTATCTCGTCTTCACTTCCATCTGTCTTGAGATTTAGACCACAGCTTTTGAAAGACTTCTTAAATTAAATCTTCAGATAGGGCATCCCAAGATCCCAGAACCCATTCGACAACTTTGCGTCTTGGCGGTGGCTTCATGTTTCCACCATCTGTGTATTCGTGAACACCATTACTTAGCCATTCGTCGTAACGATCAGTCAGATATCCTTTGAATGGCTTATTCCATGAAACGTCTGGAGCTTGGATGTACTTCGTACAGCCCCCTGGGACCACAACAGAAACCACTTTGGCCATTTTGAGAGTCTTCCTCACTTCATTTGTTGTATGGCATTCGAACGAGTCGCATGCAAGCCAGCGACGACGAAATGCAAACTTTCCAATTACCGAGTTAACAAACTGTATAGTCAGTTCTTCGTTCATCCAGGCATTCGCTGATGAAGCAACACAGCAAAGAGCTTTAAATTCGTCATTTAACGCCTTGCTCTCACGCTTAGCAGCACCAAACACTATAAAAGGCTTCAATTTTGTGCCGTCGGCTTTCGCTGTCAAACAAACAGAAACTCTGACTTTCTCATTCCCCGTGGTTTTTAATGGAATGGCCTTTGTTCCAGTAACGTCAACTGTGTTCGGAGACACCATATCTCCCCAAACAGCAATCTCATCCATGGCTATAATAGAGCTAGAATCGTAATTAAATTGACGAGATAATCTTCGAATTTGTAGCATATATGCCACCAATTTGTCGATCATATGAGATGGATCTTTTTGAGCAGTTGTGGTTTTTCTTCGCAGGGAAAGGCAGTTTCCTTTCATAAATTTTTCAAGCCAACCACGACTGGCAACAAAACTTGTTTGAGCGGCAGGATCATTGCCAACGCTTTCATCGTGAATTGCTTTTGCCTTTCTCATAATAAGTTTGCGAGAAACTCTCAACATATTGGCGCGACGCTCGTGAATCTAGTTTAAAATATCTTCCTCCAGGTCTAAATTTGTTATTTTTCTGCCTCCACCCTCGAGTCG
Organism: Heliopora coerulea; assembly: GCA_030142905.1. Lineage (NCBI taxonomy): Eukaryota > Metazoa > Cnidaria > Anthozoa > Scleralcyonacea > Helioporidae > Heliopora > Heliopora coerulea. The sequence goes on from JASJOG010000327.1 coordinate 279,082, forward strand.
CATCTTTTTTGCCCCACCAGATTTTTTCTTTATCTCAGATAGTGCTTCAAAATGTTGACGCCATTCTCTAACTCTTCTCTCGTCCACGTTAAATTTCTTGGCAGCACTTCGTCCGGAATTAGCTTGCGCATACTTGACCACCGTCGTTTTAAACTCCACAGTGTACGCTCTTCTTTAGTTGCCTTGTGGGCAAGACGCTTTCCAATTTTTCTCCATTACCAGATCCTCCAAACTTCACCACTTAACAGTATAATAGATGCTTTAAACACATTTTCAAGCAATATGATCTGGAGACGACACACGAAGCTTTAGTGTGAACACATCACATATATGACACACGATTTCCGTTTGGTGCGAAATTAGCACTTCGAAGCCGCATTGAATGATTATTTCTCAAACCTCAAAGTTATGGCAAGGACAAACTATTCGATTCAGTTTCAGCTTTTTTATCAAATTAACTTTGAAACTACAGTCGCCGCCGCTTATATGCAAATCCTTTTTGCCAACTCAATTTTTGCATATAAGCAGATTTTGCATATAAACGGATTCGTTCCCAGGACGCGCATCCAGCAAAATTATTAGCATAATAGACAAATGACCAAAGATTAAATACCAAAACCAGAAAAAATTGTATTTATTAATAAACTAAAATACACATGATGGCTGTTCTTAGGTTTGGAAATAACAATTAATGTTTGCTTTTTTGCAACATTTGAACACACATCGGTGGAAATATTTGAAAGAGAAAGAATAAAACACAGACCGAAAATTGTCATCTTGTGACTTGATATTCAAGTTGGAACAAGAAACAGACAAGTTGAAAAATGGTAATATTTCGGCTCTATTTCGTCTGGTGATGACTCTGAAATAGAACCGAAATATTACCGTTTTTCAACTTGTCCGTTTCTTGTTCCAACTTGAATATCAAGTCACACTAGAGATGACAATTTTCGGTCTGTGTTTCATTCTTTACTTTTTCAAATTGTCCTCTGGTTGTGGTATTTGTAAGAGAGTTGAATGATTTCCAGTCTTTGAAGCCGTGCAAACAAAGATAGTCCTTCATGTCGGCTAAATTAGAAATAAATTGAGCATGAGTTATTACGGGCTTTGGTTCAGGCTCGTGGTCACTCTCCTGTATGCTTTGTTACTCGTTGATTATTGAGTTCTCATCAACTGGTGGCGCTGTTTCGAGAAAGTTGTCTGCAGATATAATTTAATCGAAAGTTTGCTGATCCATACCACGTGGAGCCGCCAACAGTTGAGCCAATGGAATATCATCATCTTCCGCCCACGAATCTTCATCGCTATCATATTTGGACACAAAACCTGCATGGCGGAAACAGTTTGCGATTGTTTTTGTGGTTATCTCAGACCAGGCAGGCGACAATCGTATTCATAGCATCCAGCAAATCGAACGTCTTGGAAAATTCACTCGCATCTTCGTACACGGTTAAAGTTTTGCAACCGCCCAAGCATCTTGGTTTTCTACTGTTTCCAATCATTGAAACATTGAAATACTTTCGAAAAGAAAGGAGGATTTCCAGCAATGCATTGAAAATTTTTCTTGCATATAAGCGATTTTAGCGCGAAATTTTCAATTTTTTCTTTTGCATATAACCGACTTTTGTATATAAGCGATTTGCATATAAGCGGATTAAAAAAAGGAATTTTCTTAAGGTTTGGTTTTGGATTTCCAAAATCTTTGCATATAAACGGCTTTTGCATATAAGCGACTTGCTTATAAGCGGCGGCGACTGTAATATACGTGGGCACCATGTTTTCAACAACGTTTGGACACCAACGAACGTGGGAAAGGCTGATTGCAAAACCTGATAATCGACAGGAAGCTTTGGAAATCGACAAACATGCTATTGGAGTTTATCAACACGAAATGATCTTGTGGGTCACGTTCCCATTGAATTGTCCAGTCTAATACACTACTTTC